>BHFT01014126.1:0-68837 GCA_004320025.1 Laticauda laticaudata
ACCATCTTCATCTCTCAAGAATCTTTGTGCAGAATTAGAAGCATGTCATGGAAAATAGCAAGCCAATAACATTATCTGAAACAATTTATTTAATGATTTACTTACTTACTTACTTTAATTCTGAATGAATGAATACATGAATGAATGAATAAATGAGTTGGTAAACATGCATATTTATGAGAGATTAAGTGCAACTTTATTTTTGTTGCCCATTGAGAAAATAGGTTGTACATGAGAAAATAGGTTTCTATTGGACAATTTGGAAAGACAGTTTTTGGGTTTCAGAAGCTGAAATAAAGAGATTTATTTTTTTAATGCCACCTACGAATTGCATTGTTCACCTCTTGTCTACAGTATAATTTCTGAAAAGGCAGTAGCTAGAATTCTATCCCAATTTAATATTTTTGTAAATTAATATTTGAATTGCTGAGGGTTTTTTTTTCTCAAGAGACTCCCAATATGGATTTACTTTTTCAAAACTGTTACATACCAAGTCAGAGTTTTAAATGAGTCAGATATCATTTCTAGTCAGTCAGAGCTAGGTGAGACATCATCAGCATATAGTTGAAGTTAGATGGTTGCTAGTTTTTTTGGTTCATCTTTTATCTTCAACTACATTTCCATTCTGGTCATTCTTCCCAGTTTTGAGACTAACTAATATTAGGAATCTTTCTTTGCTGAAGAAATTCTAGACAAGAAGTATGCCACCTACCAACTGAAGTGGAAGTATGCCACCTACTCGACTTACAACACTATCCAATACAGTACAATATCCCAAAAACTGTATCTATGAGTTTTTATGTGTTAAGATGGAAATCTTGTTACAGGTTAGCACAACCCTTTTGGTCTCACCCAGTGTTCCAGCTCTCACTTAGAGACATTTTGAATTGAGCTTATTTTTATCAGAAATCAAAATACCCTGTTTGGTGTCATTTGCCAGTTGTCTAAAATCCTTTCATCCTCTAGGTTAGGGATTTCAAACTCAATTTCATTGAGGACCGCATTAGGGTTGTGTTTGACAAACAGGGGAGGTGTTGCTATGGGTCTGCATAGCCAGCTCAATGTCACTTGTGTTGAGGGCGCCTATGACAGCCCAAGCACTCTGCCAGCACAAATAGGCTCCTGAGCTCTGTTTCTGGCTGTGATGGCCTCCTACAACCCTCTGTCAGCGAAAACGGAGCTTGGGAAGGCTGTATGGCCTGTGTGGCCCTGTGTGACAGATGCACTTCAGGCCAGTCCTTCACTGTTTCCAGGGCAGCTCCATGAGTCAAATCTAAATACCCCACAGGTTGGATCTGGCCCCTGGGCCTTGAGTTTGACACCCTTGCTCTTAATCATTTATCAAGTTATTAAATAGTACTGAGAATTGAGCCAAATATCAATATTAAGTTTCTTCCAATATTCTGTGCTAATAATAATGTTGCAATTAATGAATTAAACAAATTAATGAAATGTTAATTCAGATGATTTTAGATGGCAAAAACATCAACATTCTTATGAAGTTTGAATAGCTTATTCTAATCAGTTTTTACTGATCAAATAGTATAATTCCAGGGTATTATTTGAGTGTTTGAATTTTTAATTATAATTTATTAAATTTATATGCTGACTGACTCAGCTGTTCTATTACAATTTTTAATATATAAATTAAATGAAATATTTGCACTATGACTTATAGTTTGTATTTCAGGCTTCCATGTTTAAAAAAAACTTTTGAAAAACTTAAATCATAAGGAGTAAAATGTATTGTGAATTAGCTCGATACTCGTTCTTTGCTATGAAACTATGTGGTCAGGTTTAGTTTTAGGGGAGGAAAATAAGAGGGAAAAATTCTGCCTCTGCCTACCAGTATCCTTCGGTATTCATCCAGTTAGCATCCCGTCAGTGTGTGAGAGAGTTGAGGGCTGTTTGGAAACTGAAACTTCTTGCTGTGAGTGCAAGAAAGGACAGCAAGGAGCCTGGGCATGGTTCTAGCTCAACTGTTCTGTACTAAAGCTGCTTGGTGCTGGGAAACTAAAACTGAAACTCCTCTCCTCTGCTTGTGTTTTGCATTTGGAACAGATTTATTTTCAGGTAGGGAGGGAGAGTAGAACTCCTTAGCATCAGAACGTGATGCTATATTAGTAATAATATACGTATATTAATGATAATATACAAAATACTGTTGCTCTGATGGTCATTTCAAAAAATCCTTTCTTAGTGAGCACATAGAAGCCAAGAGAAACATATGTGCCAAATTTCAACTTTATAGGCTGGAGATTTTGTGATGATGCATGAGTGGTATTTCACTTATATAAATTTATTACTAAAACATCTATTTTAATTGTTGGTAATAGTTTTTCAGTCATCATTATATGACTATTAATTTGGCAGAAAGTTTGTACACAGTGTACAGTATGAAAGATGCAGAATTTGGTGCAAATACACAGATAAATATGTTATCTTTATTCATATTGTATTGATAACCCAAATCTTTGTTGCTAAAAACTAGCCCAAGGCAAACTTCAGTGCTGCAAAGGATGCCAAACCTCTTTTTAACCCATAGTGTAAAGCTTTCACTTGACCTTTATTTTCATTGTTTACAATTGAAAAGTTGGAAATAGAATTTTGTTGCAACTTTCTCAAAAGGAAGAAAGTGATGAATATTCCTGTCTTTTCAACCTCCGCAATCTAATGAAAGCTTCTTGGGGCTGAGCTGTCACTAAGCTATCTTTTTTGAGTTAATGTTGATGCTTGCTATATTTTCTATGCATCTGACAGGATATAGGGAGCAAAAATCCCTTAAAAAAATTGGCTTGCTAGTTTGTTTTATTTCTTCTAAAGCAACAAAAACACAGCAGAGCTTTATGAAGAAAAATGGCTGGTAAAAGGAAATCCAATTCTGGTGTACTTTCCAAATCTTTTATGGTAGAGACTTTGCCTTTGACCCACCTCTGCAACATAATCTAGAAGCCGTGACCTTTTATGTTTCTGTCATGAAATCATTGCTAGAAGCCCTAAAGAACATATCACTGCCAACATTTTATATGGTAAAATTGACCATTTTATGTTTTCCTCAATACTTTTGACCCTTTGCCCCCGATCACAGTTTGATATTCCATATATCTTCATGCTGTTAAGTCCTTGTTTTAAACTCAGAAGGTCCAGTTTAAAATAGTAATGGGAAAAAATCTGTTTAAGATCATGGAGAGCTTCTGGCAGGTGAATCATTTTATTCTAAGGTAATAATTTAACTATGCTATTTCCTTTTTCTCTCCAGCTTTCTAGATCTACAATAAAAACTTCTTGGAGATTGCAGAACTTCCTAAACAATATGAGACAGGGCATGAAGATGCTTAGGAGAAATTGGCCTAAAGAGAAGGTTACTGTCATTTTCTTTGGGGCAATTCATCTTTTTCTAGCAACTCCCTATTCTATATTGTTCTGTAGATTTTCTAACTCCTTAAAGTAGATCAAGGGACTGCAGAGTAAAATGGCAATAGGCTGGCTAACTGTTCACTTACCTTAAATCAAAGCAAATTTTTGAAATAAGTTACCCTGCCTGAATGTTATCCTTTTTACTTTTTCAGTGGTTTAAGTTGTAGGTCTCCTGCAATTTATCTTTGCACATCTCCGTGCTCTTTTATCCTTTCAAGTAAGAGTTATAACAGTAGTCAGTTTGGAGCAGAAAACGTGAAGACAGAGTAGAATCAAATTACCGTAGAAGAGAATATATGTAGCTCAGGGTGGAACTGTGGAGTCCTAGAATCAAATTAATTTTGATTTTAAAGATGTATTGTATCAGCAGCTCAGTGCACTGTTTTAAAGACTTGGATGCTTCTTTGAAACAAACAAAAAACATCTATAGGTTACTGGAATGAGATTCCTGTTTAGTTGATATACCTAATGTAGTTGATTTTATTCAAAAAGACCCATTTGCAACAAGCCTTTTTAAAGAAGCCTTTCATGGTTGATTTTCATGCTTAAGTATTTCTCAAATGATTTTGGTTTTATATTTGATTGTAAAATGCCAAGATTGCCAGTTGGTAGTAGAGTAAGTTTAATAAATAAAATAATTTTACTTGTCATAGTAACCTACTTGTTTGTGTTTTTCTATTCCTTTGTCTAAAAGGAGAGATGTTTTCTTTACCTAGATTTGAGAAACAGTTTATCTTCTTGGGAGGGCAAGAAATAAATTTTTAAAGTCTTGTTTAAAGCTGGCTGCACATCAAAATCCTACCAAAAGGAGTCCCTCCCCCCCGCTCAACATTTTCGACACGTATAGCAAAATACAGCTCTGTTGTATTTATAAGCATGTGCAGAAAGGCAGTCCCATGCCTTTTTTTCTGTCACATTCATGTTCTGATCTCTATATATCTTAATAGAATTATCCTTGTCCGAGGTCTGTACATGAACATTTTTATATATGTGAAGTCCCAGAACTCCCACTGGAAGAACAGAAAGTTTGTTTTTCTGCCACAAACCTAAATATTATAATAAAGTAAACAGGTAAGAAGCAATAGTCACAGTCTGCGCGACTTCCAAATATTACATTAGTATTTGTCCATTACCATTGCTCTTTCTATGCTGCATCCTTAGGAAGCAAATATAACATCTATAGTGCTATAAATACAGTATGGACAAGCAGAATTACAATTAAGGGAGAATATTTGTAGCTCAGGTTTGAAATGAGGCTCCCTGGTGCTCTCTGAACTTGGTTGTTTTTTTGCAGACATTTCATTCCCTACTATGCACTGATATTGTTATCTAGTTTGGGTAGTGAAACCTCTGCATCAAAACAATTTCAGGGAGCATCAAGAACCCTTCAGAATTACAATTATATTCTACTATACTTTTTTTCTTGCTTTTTCCATGGTGCCGACATATCATTGTTTCATGATCAGCTGGAAATAGACTTTTGTAAATGAAAATTGAAATAGGCTTAAAAACAATATAAAATATTTTTGTAGAATCATATAGCTATAAATTTGTTACACCATATATATTTATTGGGGAATTTACTGAACACAACTGGACTTTACTTTTGACTAAACAGAGGCTGTCTATTACATATGGGCAATCACTATTTGAACACAGAACCAAATAGCTATAAAGTATGTGCCTAATGAGAGAATTTTTTTGGTTAAGTCACAAGTTATATTACTATAAAGCAAAGACTCATCTGCCTCACCTTATATAATTATTTCTCCTTATCATTACAAGAGTCTGCTATCCACTAAACCTGCATACTGCTTAGCAGAAACTTATTCTGAATATGGACGTATAGTACAAATTGTTACTAATTGTTTAATACAAAGCACAAGTATTTACTAGAACACAATTCTACATCATTAAAGATGCTGCCACAGGGTCATGGTTTATTGCTGAATCTTGATGGACATGGAAACGTATAGGGCTGAGAAAAACCTGAGTGGATGATTAACTACATTAATTTATCTATAAACTACCTTAATATAGCTGATTATTACAATTGGAAAGCATGCAGATCATGGCTTCTGGAAATCTTCCCAGCCCCTTAAAATAGTTCTGTTGTGGCTGATATGTATAAAAAGAAAAGAAGGAGAAGATTTAGTATAATGGAATCCGGATCTTTCTAAGCTGTATTCCAAATTCATTACCGTAAGGATGCAGAGAGGAAAAAAATGATTTTTTTTTCTTACAATCCCAACTGAATCAGACCCCTTTTTGAATGTAGTCTTTCTTTTGCTGGCTTCCCCCACATTACTTTTGATCCAATTCTATTCTGTTTTAGGAATATTTTTCTATAGATAGACTGGCAAGCAGATAAACAATTGTAAGCCACATGTAAGTTCTGTTGGGTTGGAATTAATATACAAAGTGAGGAAATCATGCAGAGCATATCCATCTGTGGCCATGTAAGATGTCTGAACTGTACTTACTTTTGTATAACTGAGTAACTCATTATATCTCTGTGTTAATTCTGTTACTGCCTCACGCTGGGTCTACTTGGGTGCATATGTGTACAAGAATACATGGGGGAGGAACAGGTTGAAGAGAAAGTTGAAATGGAGCAATCACCAACACTTGAGTTCATAAGACTGCATTAGGCATTTTTTTTCTGGAATATTTTTCTCCACAATCCTTGGATTGATCAAGCCATTCTGAAACTGAATCTTTCTTTTTCTGGCTTCTTTAAATTTCTAATTTGGTTCTGTTCTTTTCAGTTTTCAGAGTGTTATTCTGGGGACAGACCAAGCCTTTATGCAGTTTTCCTCCCCCAATATGGACTAGGGACCTTCATTTTATGGGTCCTAGGAGAAATGCCTTCCCTGCCATGGCATCTATCTTATGAAACATTCTTTCTTCCAAACTACATTATGTCCACCCTAGAATCACTTTTAGTTAAGTAAATTTGGTTAATAAATTTGGAGGAAAGTTCATAAGGAATATTTTTTATAATGCATGTAATAAGAGTATTGGCTTTGTAACCTGTATCAGAAGCTCAAACCCTCACTAGAATCCCAGTCAAGACAATGTTTCTCAGTTTATTTATGTATTTACTTATTAAATATTGCATTTAAGGCAGATTAGCGTACATGTAGTTGGACTCCAAAGTATATGTATCCTACACTATATACCCATAGATACCCAAATGAGCAATCTTCACTTAATTATATTTTAAAAAAATAATTACCATGAAGGCTAAAATCATCACCATGGATTTTTTTTTGTTTAACTCTCCCTCATCTTGGCATAACTCATTAATGTGACTCATTGTTAACTAATTATTATTCATTATGGTGGAAAGAGAGAGCATAATCATTCTCCAACCCATTTCCAGAAGGGGTAATGGAGGTTGCAGAGCAAAAAGATGCTATGTGGAAATGCAGTTTGTCTTTCTACTGGAATAGATTAATTAAAATTGTTTGCCTTGACTTAATCATTTACTTGAACATTATGCTATGTCATATTAAGGTTGCAATCCAATCCTGATCCTATTTCAGACAACTTAATTACATTCACTATAGACATATCAAAATGCAATATCTAGCTTCTCTTCTATATATTTTTTCATGTGGAGTTTAAAGTTGTAATAAGGGAGAAGAATTTGTATTTATGCTGAAAATGAAAATTCAAAACATGTCTATCATTGATTGTCTCCTTCTGAAGATATTCTCCATTACATCTTCATGTCATATACTTCTTGAATTGTACAATACTGCTTCTTTTTAGCAACCTGTAACAGTTTTGTCTTATACACTGATAGTTAATGAGAGAAACAAGGGGCATATTCTCTTAAGATCAGAATATGAACAACATATTTTGATCACTTTATGTTTCATAGTTAGTTTCATGTATAGTATGTATATGAAAAATGTCAAAAGTTTCATAGCACATATACTTATATTTTAAATCAAACATTAGCATGTAAAGCTAACTTATAATATTTTTATTTTACATTATAAAATATAAAATTTATTTATCAACACTTCATTTATGGGGATGATTAAAATAATTAAAACAAGATCTCAGATTATCCCTTAAGATCACTTTTGATTTTAATTCAACATATTTAGATGGTATCTTACTCTCATCATTCTTCATCAATCCTTCTCATTCTTGAATAATTGCACTGACTGATACTAGGTAAGTAATTCTTCAATAAGTGATTTCATTATTGCATCCAAAATGTTCTTTTTTTGTAAAGGTAGAATAATTTTTGAAGAGAACATACCAGAACTAACATGTATATATGTAGGTAGGTAGGTAGGTAGATAGATAGATAGATAGATAGATAGATAGATAGATAGATAGATAGATAGATAGATAAAATAAGGTTGAGCAAGTAGCCATTCCAGACGAAAACAATATGCTTATTTTATGAAACTCACAGAATAATGTTTTGACCACTACCTACTGTCAGTGAGCAGCTGGGAACTAATACTCTTTCCACAGGCATGCTGACAATCATTAGTGTTGGCACACAAACAATATAGCAAACAAGGAAGTATGCTGATAGGAGCTCCATGTGGTGTATTCTTCAACTTTCAAATCAGATTTTGAAACAAAGAAAGGATCTTAATTGCTCCGTAAAAAATAGACAAAAACTAAGTTTAAAGATCATTGACCTTATATTAGGGTAGCAAAAAAAAAAATCCAACATTTAGGTATATTTACAGATGCAAGCATTGGAAATGTTGTTGAACTGTGATACCAAAACTTAACTCTTTCAAATAAGAATTATAAGAAGTGAAAAGGTGTAACTCAGTGAAATCTCTGAAATGTGAACTGCTTGAGCATTGGCTGAAATCACACCGATTTCAAGTGCAGAGCTATTTCTCTTTGAGAATATTCCCAATGATTCTAAAAGATGGGTATGAGATTGAAATATTCCTGATAAATTTGGACAAGTTAAGTAGCAGTAGGATTGTTTACAAGTAATTCAGATCTTTACTATTATTTAAATCAACTGAAATCACACTGTTTAATTTTCAGATTTCTCTGTTATTGTAAATTAAATGTGTTGAATAACAATCTAGTTGGATAGATACTTTTTTTAGCCACTAACTGACATCATAATCAATTTCAATTATTCAAGACAGAGAGGAAGAGAGAGGAAGAAAAATCTGAAAGGAACGATTCTATGCTATGAATTATATTTAATCAAATCTAAATACAGGTAAAGTCAGAAAAAGGTGCTGATAGCATAACTTGAGAATTTTACAACACAGTCTTGTGACATGTCTCAGAAGAAAGTCTCATTAAATTCAGATATTCTTATTTTCTGGTCAGTATTACAGATGTTGTACTTTCATTGTCTTCTGGCACAGCAAAATATTTCCCATCACTAGACTTACTTCATATACCTCTTATAGTTTTGTTACAGTGCAGGAAGCCAGCGACCTCTCTCTCAGATGTTATGAAGATTAGATTGATGCCTGCTTCTCTTTGGCAGCCTTTTAAATTTTTGCTATTATATCTCCTCTAAGTCTTCTCTTTATTAAGATAATAATACCTAGTTCATTTAGCTTTATAAAATTTAGCCTCTAGGTGATTTATCATATTTGTGGGTCTTCTCTGCACTCTTCATAGTACCTCAACATTTTTTTTTTGTACTGTGGTAACCATAATTGGATTCGGTATTCCAAATGTGGCATCATCAGTTCAGTATAGAAAAGTAATTTCCCTTGATCTTGATACTATCCTCTGTTGATGCAACCTGCAATTGGCAGATGCAGCATTCTCCTGACTCATAATATGTAGTAGCATACTGAAACTCCTAGATCAATACTACAATTGAGCCAAGTACTACCTGTTCAATAACTGTGCTTAAATTTGGGAGTTTACTTTTATTGCCACTGAATTGCATCTTGAAAGAAAGGATCCAATGCTCAAAGTCTGTAAAGAATCTTCTGAATTTTTATTGTATCTTCCAAATTGTTAGCAATATTTAACTCAAATTGCCCAAAGAGCTGCTGATACAGTTGTACCGAAGAATTATTGAGTGTATCATCTGCACCTCTATAACTGTCTGGTTTGGTTCTGCAACCTAACAGGACAGACACAGACTTCAGAAGATAATTAGGTCTGCAGAAAAAACAATTTCCTCCCAACCTCTCTTCCATCGAGGACCTGTATACTGCACGAGTCAAAAAGAAGGCTGTGAAAATATTTACAGACCCCTCACATTCCGGACATAAACTGTTTCAACTCCTTCCCTCAAAATGACGCTATAGAGCACTGCACCCCAGAACAACTAGACACAAGGACAATTTTTTCCCCAAAAGCCACCACTCTGCTAAACAAATAATTCTCTCAACACTGTTCAACTATTTCAAAGTCTGGACTACTATTACTGTTAATCTTCTCATTATTCCTTATCACCACTTGTGACTGTATGACTGTAACTTTGTCGCTTATATGCTTATTGACTGTTTCCTAATATGATTTGATTGCTTATTGTACCCTATGACTATCATTAAGTGTTGTACCTTATGATTCTTGACGAATGTATCTTTTATGTATACTGAGAGTATTTGCACCAAGACAAATTTCTTTGTGTCCAACCACACTTGGCCAATAAAGAATTATATTCTATTCAATACTCCCAACTTAGTGTCATCCATAAATATGATTAGTGCCCCTTTGTTTCGGAAATTGTTTGGCCCAAGAAAGAACAAGAAACTCCTTACTTTCCTCTACAACGATATTCTTAGATTAAGGACTACAAGATGAGATTGGTCAGCCAACTGCTAATCTATCTATAGTCTAATCTTATTAAGAAAATAGATTGTGGTCTACTTTATCAACTGCTTTACTGAAATTTAAGTATATTTACATCATTGCATTGATGTACTATGTTAGTTGCTTTGTCAAAGAATGCAATATGAATTGTTTGGCAACAAAACCACACTGGTTTTAAGTGATCACCTTGTTCTTTTGTAGGTGCTCACAAAATGAATCCTTACTATCTTTTTACAGATTTCCTCAGGTGAATACATGTCATGTTGATTGGTCTGTAGTTTCTTGGATCTATTTTTCCTCATTTTTTAAAATTAAAATCACATCAAAACTTTTCTAATCTCCATGCCCCTAAGATTCCATTCAGTGGTTCTGATATCACATCTGCCAGCTCCTTCGGTATCCTGGGATGTAAACCATCTGGTCCAGGTGAGTTGGACTTATTCAGAGCACTTAGGCAATTCCTTAACTATTTGGACCAGCATTCCTTTTTTTTCTCTCAATGCTGCTTTTGACAGGTTGAATTATTTTTTTTTCCTTTTATGTAAAGAAGATGCACTTCTGTCTTCTCTCTGCTGCCTGCCACTTTCTTATTTTCTTTTCTCACTAGTGCAGTGGTCTCCAACTAGTGGGAGGGGACTACTGGTGGTCCATGAGAAAATTTTGGTGGTCTGCAGAGAAATGTCACCCCCCAAAAGCACCCCCAAAGCAATTAATCCAGGCTGCATGGGAACACATGGCCTGTGGGAACTCAACGCTTGCATTGCCTGCATTGCAAACAACATAAGGTAGTGAGGAGAGTGGGGAAAGAGTGGAAGGAGGGAACTTGCCCCACTCGCCCCATGCACCTGGCACATGGCTGCTACTTTCTGCTGCTTTTTTCTGCTTCCGGCTACACACAAGGAAAGCAGCAAAAGTCTTTCTTTCTCTCTCCCTCACTACCTATGAAGTGCGCCGAACCAGTAGGGAAATTGGTAGAATCCCACCACTGCTAAGGAGGAACCAAAATTCACAATCTCCTGGTTTCTAGCCTGGTGTCTTAACCACTAGATCAAACTGGCTTTTGTTTGTATAAGTAGCAAAGAACTTCAGTGAAACTACACTTATATTTTCTGTATTTAACAAGATGTAAACATTTAATAAAATGCAACACAATCATAGATACTTCATAATTGTAACAAAATGATGAATAGTAATGTACAGATTACTGTCATCCTAGTGAAACACTGCTTTTGCTTTTTCAGTTTTGAGAAATGGAGGCTAAAAAAATGATTTGAGTAAATACAATTTTGGGAGGTGTTTTTCTTGGTTGGTTTGTGTCATCATATTTATGTAACCATCCATTTCACAAAAAGTTCCTTTTTGCTAAATAAGGTGTAATATCCCTGTTACTCAGAGGGCTTTGCTTAGAGTCTTAGGTACTTGACCATATTCATTCTTCTCAACTATCTTTGTGACATTCAAATAGCTCTCTAAATACTTTTAATTAAGTTTTAGCTAGGTTGGTATGAGCCAGATACACTTAATCCCCACATGATTCATTTAACAATCGCAGTAATTTGCTTAACAACCATGGCAAAATAGGTAATAACATCAGGCACAACTTACATAACAACCACCTTGTTAACAATAGAAATTATGTTCCCGATTGTGGTCATTGGTTGAGGATTACATGTTATTCTAGTGGTACAATTATAAACATTAGTTTTATTTGGGGTTTTATTCAATTTTATTACAAAAGTTTATAACATTTATATATTGATAAGAGTGGAAACTTGCAATATTTTATAGCGCTCTTGGTCATTTTATCAGCTATGCCCCCTGTTAGAAATAGACTATAATTTCTGTCTTTCATGCTGAAAGTGTCAACCAAGCTTAGAAGTGCTATCCTATGAGGAAATACTATAACTTTGACCTGTTAGTTTAGAGAAAAGATAGAGGCAACATAATAGAAATGAATAAAAATCAAGCACAGAGATTCCCCCCCACACCAGTTTTTTACGTGTGTAAAATATGGAGACATAGATTAAAGCTAAATACAGGAAACCAAGATGAATAAAAATAAGTACTCCTTTACTCCATCATTAGATAGAATAACAAAGGTAGGGACCTTGGAGGACTTCTAGTCCAAAGCCTGCTTAGGCTTTTCTCCCTACACCACTTCAGACAAACGTTTAGCCAACATCTTTTTAAAAACTTCCAGTTTTAAAATTGTGTAGTTTTTTTTTAAAACTAATAATGAAGTTAAAATTTAACTACATTAAAAGAGGACCAGACAAATTCATGCAATAAAACATTTTCATTAGGCAGCAAGATTCCTCCTGTGCAGTATATCCCAACTACTAGTTGATGGATGTAGAAAAAAAGTTATAATCCCTAAGGCACTTTTAAGAGCTTCCTGGAACAGCTGATACAAATGTTAGACTAGATGTCCTTTGGCTTGTTATATTAGGATTGTTATATTCTAGGAAACATCTTGTTTGGACTGTTTTGGAGCTAGAAATAACTTCCCTTGAAGTTGACTCGTGTCTTTAATTGATGTCCACCCAATCTGGGGTTATTTTCCTTTCATATTAAGAGAAATTATGGGATTACAACAATGTTGGGAAATTTCAAGAAATCTAAACAAAACATCTCATCCTCCTATAGAAAACTAGTCCTCTATAGCAGTCTCTCAAGAGAATGCATCTGTATACTTTGGAAGGTCAAAAGACTAAAATGTATTTTGGATTTCTGAAGCAGCAACAAGCAAATGTGTTACAGTTGTATACACTGGCTTGATTTCCCTTATATAATGGCTGCCAGATTCTTCTCTTGCTTATTAAAATAAGACCACAAGAGGGATTCGTATTTTTAAAAAGAAAGTAGGTCAGACCCACAGACGATGTTTTGGGTTGGGTTTCTTTATATTTTACAAACCAAAAGAAACAGGACTTATTATGTCCAGCAGATAATTGTCTCACTCTGCTGGGTGTGTTCTAATGGTTTGAATGATACAGGTTCATTTCAGAAATTCCTTTTTTCAAAATTGCAGCCAATTTCTATTTTTTCTTTCCATCTTTCATAATGCATCTCTTATGTTCCTTTATTAACAATGAACATCTGTTCTTATCAGTATAATTTTAGATACTAAGACATTTGGGTTCAAGATTTCAGCCATTTCTGATCAGTAATCAATAAATGTTGTAATATGCATGGTACGAATTACTCAACTCCATGATAATGTGTTCATTTTTTTTCAGTGCTTCTCCATAATAACAGAAACCAGAGTTTTGCATTCATGTATGTGGAGTTTTGACTTTCATTATGGATTTTTTTGTTTTGTTTGTTCTACAATAATGGCATTTTAGGATTATTTTAAGATGAATTATAATATAAAAATGAAGCCTGAAAGGATAGAAGGTGTAATTTTGCTTGTATGGTTCTAAAACATAAAATTATAACAAATGGACATTATATATAATCTTAACAAAGGTTTCGGCAAAAAAACCACCCCAAAATGCATTATTCATCACCTTTCTTCATTTAAATATAAAAGTCAAAGACATTTTGCTCTTCAGTTTCCACATCTTACTACTGATTGTCTTTATAATTGTTAGCATCAAATGTAAGGAAGATCTTCTAGACCTTTTACATAAAAGTTATATTTATGGAAGGGTAGATTTTAATTCTGTCATTGAAACACCAATACACTTATGTTAAGATTTGAGTATTGGTGAATTCAGAATAGACTTTGAGAGACTTCAATTCTGATTGGTTTAGCTGTCAGGTTCAGTGTTTGCATTTAAGCCTGACATTGTAGTTGCAAAATGGGCCAATGAAATTCTCTTTGACTTAGAGAACGGGCATCTCTGCCTCATCACAGCATTCTTTTCAGCACGTGCATGAAAATGGCAGTAGTATTTTCCAGAGAGTTGCAGAAATTTTCCCCATTGCCCTGAAGTCTTTCTGATTCCTTTCAAAACCTCCTCCCCTTCCCTTCTGTGTCCACAGTTATTTCTCAGCCAGGCATTCCCTTCTAGCATTGCCTGCAGAAGTAGAGTAACCCTGCCATCTATGCTCCCCAGTGGCAGAACTTTGGTGGAAGGTAATATTAATGAGACCTGATTTAAGCAGTAGAATGGGCTCATAAAACTAATACAAGTCGACTTTAAAAAGCCATTACTGTTTGTCAGGTAGGAGCATTCAAAGATTTAAATAAGAAAATCATAATAAACTTTGGCAAATTTAAATTGTTGTAACTGAAGTGTTGAAAAAAAGTTCCACCACAAGAAAGGACCAAAATAGAACTGAATTTTAATATGAACACTTGTACAAGGAAGAGCTTGACTCTGTCTATATTATGGTCAGAAATTGTGTGAAAGTATTGTACCTTTTTGCAGGTTTCCATGAAGTAACATATTGCTTCAATTACCTGCTCATCTGCCAGAATTTGCAAAACTTTTTTTTTAAACTTGAGTCAAGTTTTCAAATAACATCAACACAGATCATAATCATTATTAATTGTTAAGTTTGTTTGAAACTTCCTATTCTTTTGAATATGAGATTTGGGTTTGATAAAGCTTTAGGTGGAATAATAAAGTTGTACTGCCCTGCAGAATAAGAGGTCCTCATTTATTTATTCATTATATTGTTTCCATACTCTTGATTCTATATAGAATCCTAACAATGTATATATAAGTAAAATTACATTAATAAAACTCTAAACATAAGAATGTATCAGCCATCATTTTTATTTTTTTTCCAATTAAAATATTGTCAGTGTTCCAGAAAAACTCCACTCCAACAAATAACTCTGAGACAGACATCCTCTCCAAGGTTTTTTTTTTTTAATTAAAAAAGTAATCTGGCACATCTGGGAAATTCCAAATCTGAAAGTTCTGGATTTCCTTGCAATAAATAAAAAATTACAAATCCACCCCCTGCATCCTTAATCTACATCATTTCAAAAAGAAAGTAAAAGGAGAATAAAATCTGGCTCTCCAATATTAAGTCTTTCATTTAGTATATGCTAATAATATTGAAGAATTAAAAGTCTTGAAAAATTATTGGGGGGAGACTGTTAAGTATATTGTTATGCTTTAAGTATTTTATTTTCATTTTCAGAAGTAGGGAGTAGCATAATTTGTAACCCCTCTTTTATATATTTGTCAGCTTTGGAAGCCATATTAGCACCAGACACTTCCACGCTGCCACATTCTTGAGCCTGGGAAAATGGGAGGGGGGAATTTCTTGGAGTATATTTGGTTAGACATAAAAGCAATCTATTCTGTTCTATTCTGTTCTTATAAAATGTGGAATATAACTCCATAATTCTGGAAGTGGTGGTGGTCTTCAAATAATTGAAACATGTTCTAAGTTGCCTATTTGTAGTGATCAATGAGACAAGATTTAAAGGAAGGAGGAACATGGCAACAAGTTAGTACTTTTTAAAGAATCTACTTATAATTTTAGTCTTACTTCCTTTACAGTAATTATGGGTGTAGTAATTGTATTTCCTCTTTGAACGGAAATACTACCTTGAGTTTAATTTAACTCTTGATAATGTACATATATGGGTTCAAACAGTTTTCTTGACAACAGAAGTTATTTTTCTGTTGATTTTTTCCCCCTGCCACTACAGATTAGTTTACAGGTCTCTCAGCTAGGTATTAAGATCAATCATCCTTAATTTTTTCAAGGTCAGCCAAAGTCGAGTAGGTGCTGCCACCTGCTGTGACCTCTGACTCCAAGCTGCATAATTCATATTGGAATTAATTACACCATTCTAAGATTTCCATGATCAACACTGCCAGATAATAAGACTTTTTAATGATAGCCATGATAACCTCAATCATTATTGTACTGATTTTAGAAATGCAAATGATTTGTACTTTGAAAAGCAAAATAAGGATGCAAATATGGGGGAAACTTTTTAAGTCTCATAGATTATGATAAAAATTTTTGCTGTACAGGTTGTCTTCAACTGTTCATTGTTCATTCAATGATGGTTTGAAGTTTCAACAAAGTGACATGATCTGTCTTCAAAGTTACAATTGTCATACCACCTCCATACTCATGTGACTGCAATTAAGACATTTGACAAATGGCTCGCATTTACAAGTACTGCAGTGTCTTGTGAGAACCTAAGCACAATTTGCAGTCTTCCCAGCTGACTTCTGACAAGCAGATGCTGGATTTATGTGTGATTCACTTAATAGTCACATTATTTGCTTAGCAACCTTTTAAAATTGGTCATAAATTTGGGTCCAGTCCCATGATGATTTGCCTAACTATCACATCACTTAGTGTGAAAGTTCTGATCCTGATTGTGATTATAAGTCTAGGACTACCTGTAAGGTTAGAGTTGATTCAGATTGTTGCCCTTAGTTATGCATTTATTATAGAAACACCCTCAACTTCGGGTATTAAGTATGTGCTTAATATTTAAAGAGCTGTAGTTGGGCAGTGGTTAGTATTGTGGGCTAACTCTGCTCACATTGCCAGGAGTTAGATTCCTTCAATCCTGACCAACTCAGTGTTGACTCAGCCTTCCATCCTTCTGATGTTGGTAAAATGAGGACCCAGATTGTTGGAGACAATATGCTGACTCTGTAACTGCTTAGAGGGCTGTAAAGCACTGTGAAGCGATATATAAGTGTAAGTGCTATTGTTTTGATTCTCACAATGGCAAGTTATTTTATGCAGTTTAAATAGATGGACAGATAGATATGGGGCAGTGGTACCAATAGTGTGATGTATTAATTAATGACCTTATTAAATGTTATATTATTATAGTTTACAAAGCGAGGCTGTGGTAGTAGATTTCTTTTGAGTCTATCAGCAGTGGTTTAGAGGTCCTCTACAAGAAATATTTGGCACCCAGTGATAGAAAACAAATTTTCTGTGATAGAAAACAAATTTTGACAATACAAATTTGCTCAGAAGAATCTCTGCACATGATTTTTCACCACCTTGTTTCTAAATTAATCACACAAAAATATTCTCATAGAATTGTGGTAAAATTCAATGCTGTGTGAAAAAATATATATTTTTTAAAAAACATTCAATTTCATGTTAAATATGCCACATTCTTTTTGCAGCCATGTTGTATCTGTTTCCTTAGAATACAATTTTAAAGGCATTGTGGTTTCTGAGCAGTAGCTATGATTGAAAACTATGTAAACTAATCTGTTCTTGCTCATGTCATTTTTATTTTTGTGTAAGAGCCCAAAAAGACTGCTTTAAATTTGTCCTTCATTGTGTTTTAGTTTTAGAGCTTTCCCCTCCTTCTATTCTCTATTTCTTACTAAGTTGATAGCCTGGCAATTCAGTGCCAGAATAAATTGCTACTTATTCTTTCTTGATTATTATACACTGCCTATGTTTGTTTTCAGGGAGAGCTTTTCCATGAAGTTTTCCCTGATTTTTAAATCAGTTCTGTTTTGGAACAAACTTTTTTTTAATGTAGAACCCATGTTATAAATTTAACAAAACAAAAAGCAAATAGAGCTTTGACTGTATTGACATAATCATTATTCA
The DNA here is from genome assembly GCA_004320025.1 of Laticauda laticaudata. Lineage (NCBI taxonomy): Eukaryota > Metazoa > Chordata > Lepidosauria > Squamata > Elapidae > Laticauda > Laticauda laticaudata. Next base: position 17,725 of record BHFT01014126.1, read on the forward strand.
GTAAAATCTTGATGTAATGGATCATTTGGGGGAAAGCTTGTTAAACATGAATGAATATTACCTCTGAATTTGTATAATTTTCATAAAATTTACATTTTGGGCATAAATTTATTTATTTGGGTTTGTTTGTTTGTTTGTTTGTTTATTTATTTGTTTGTTTGTTTGTCTTAACTGCCTATCTCCTCAGAGATGGGTTCTGTGTGGTGATTTGTATAATTTGCATAATTGCAAATTATTTGTATACGTTTGTATAATAAATGAGTTTTATCCACATTTGTCCACATTCATTTTATGGAAAAAGTATATACTTTTAATTATAATCGATACATTTATTTTAATTGCCATGTGATTTACCAAAGAATGAATTTTCTCATTAGTTTGAATGAGGTGCAGTCACACTTTGTATCCTGCATCCAAAGTCCACTAAATTTGAGAGGGATAATCTTTTTGTAACAATACTTCTAATAATAGTTACTTCTATTTGGATTTAAAATGTCCTTGTTTCCCCCTCCCCAAATGTGTTTGTATCTACATATTTTTCTGATATAGCATAATATATATAAGCAATATCCATATATAGCTAGAATCAGTCTACTTTTGAATCAAATTGAGAATGTTGATTGTGTGCCTTAGGTCCTCTATGACTTAGGATCCTGTTATTTAAAAAGTGTGTGGTCTTGCCATGCTTTTGAGAGAATTTCTCTTTTTTGCTACCATTTCTTGCTTGGAAGCAAGTTTAATGGAACTCTTTTATGTCTGTTCTGGAGTTTTTCTGTCATAGAAAATTATAATAGATGCTTCATTGCTGGCCTTCTGCCAACAAGCAGATTCATTTTAAGAAGACCTGATGATTACTTGCTGAAGTAGGTTTTAATTTTGTAAGTGCTGTTTCTTTTTTTATTAGTATGTTTAAAATTTTGTTTTCATTGCTTTCATGTTTCCATTAGTTATGCTTTTTAGTTTTGTTATTGTTACCTGCTTTGAAGATTGTCTTTAATGAAAAGAGGGATATGCTTCTAATAGATAAATATTAGCATTTTTATTGAAACTGATAATGAAATGCTCTTCTATCTATACCTGAACTAATGCCGCATTACAAGTATACAAATTGGGTACATCTTTTTTCTTGACCATTAAAAATACATGTTCAGTGAATGATTGGAGAATTGTATCCAAGTCTGGATCTTGGAAGGGTTTCCGCGTGGAAAAAAAATATGGTATCCTTTTTGAAGACCAGGTATGTATTCATTTGCTAACCCACCTAGTCCTGGGTTTGTGGGCAATTGCTTTTAATGTTTTTGAAGTAAAAAAGAACCTCATGTTAAAGGCTGACTGAAAAGGATTTAAACTAAAACAATTAACAGAGTGTTCATGATTACATCTTGGTAGTATGAAAGTAGGCACGGTTCTAACCAGATCAAATAGATTGATTTCCAAAGAAAACAGCTAAATTCTACTTCTTTCACTCTTTTATGAAGAACACATTTCATTTTTGTTCTGATGCTTACACTGTTGGTTTTTTATAACATTTAACATAGGATATATATTTGCCCAAGTGAGTCTGGCAACAACATTTGTTGAACAGGACATAAGAAATTAAAACCTCTCACCTTAGGGAGTGTTTTATTTTTAATTGACTTGGGGCCCCCGAGGGGGGCATTGCTGAAATAAGTCTAAAATCACCAGTTCAGTAAAACATCATATATACCTCAATACCAGATGCTGTTAATAAAATAATGTCTTCAGCTTCTCTTTGCATCCAGCTGTGCTAACCCTTTGTTTTTAACCAGTCTTTGTTCAAGCTTGCCAAATAGTGGTCAGATACCAAAACAGACTTAAGCACTTAGCACAGCCTTCTATTTAAAGGCTAGTCTCATTTTGTTTGTCCTTACAATTAATGACATTCCAGAAAAGTTAAAAGCAGAGAAGTTGCCTGAACTCTGCTTCATTGTATATAAAGTGTTGGTTTAATTTGCTTTATAAAAAAACATAAAGATCAGTTGAAAAGATTGATCTAGCACAGTGTTTTTCAAACTTGGCAACAAAGATATGTCAACTTATTTCCAGAATTCCTCAGCCAACATGCAAAACATAGTTTGAAAATCTAGAAAATCAAATCTAATCTGGAACAACATTCTGTTTCCTGGTGGGCCAATAAAATGCCAAGAACAGATAACAAACCCTAGCACCTTCCTGGTCCTGTTATTTTGCTTAGAGCAGTGTTGGTGAAACATTTCGGCAGCGAGTGTTGAAATGGGAGTGCACATGAGGGAGCCCCAGAAACCGGAAGAGCAGTTCCTTGGCATGCATGGCTTTTTGGCCAGTCCGTTTTGGCCAGCAGAGGCACTGGGCCAGTCCTTCGATATTTCCAGACTGGCCCCACAAGGCAGATTTAAGCACCCCATGGGCCAGATCCAGCCCATGGGCCTTAACTTTGATACCCCTGCTGTAGATCATTTATAAACAAATTAGAAATATTGGTCCTAGTAAAGATCCTTAAGAATCCAATGTTTCTGTTCCTCCATTGTGAAAATAAAGCCAATACATACTTTCACCTTTCTTTTTGGTTAATCAGTTTCTTTTCCATAAGTGAATCACTTATAATTTATTCAAGAGCATTTAATTAAGGAATTGACAAAAGTCTTTTAAGTCTAAACCAATGTTTCTTAATCTGTGGTTTGCGGACCCGTGGGGGCCCAATGTCGTGACAAGGGGTCTTCAAAGATTTGAATAAATGTAATCATTTAAATTTTGAGTTAGGTTTTGGTGGTCCATGGCCATTGTCCTTGGCTGCAAAAGGTATTTAAAGGGTGTCCATGGTGAAGAAAAGGTTGAGAACCCCTGGTCTAAATGATCACATTTATCCTCACAGTAATGTTCATATATATTTCCAAAAGAGTAAAGAAAAACAGTTAAATTCAGACTTGATTATTCTTTAGAAATTATGTCCTTGAGTGTGCTTAATAATTTTATCTTTAATAAAGTTTTCTATTTACCCAGAATAGATGTGATTTATTCTATTAAATCTGGAATTTTCTTTTTTGACTTGTTATGCTACTCTCTTTCTAGATTCCTGATGTAACAACTGCTCATGGAGATATATTTTTTGTTTCCTTTAATCTAAGATTCTGAAACTGATTATTTTTTCAAAATTAAAAAAAATGTTTTCATTTGGTCACTAAGATTGCTAGATTTTGTTAGTCCCTCTACTTAGCTTTTTGTGCATTTCAAATGTATTGTAGTTTTTAGTTTGCTGGTTACTAATTTATTTTCATTACCTAAAAGTTGTTCATAGGCTCACTACACCCCTTCTTCAGAGTTTAGTTTAAAAATTTTGAGTGTTGATGTTAACAGGCCAATTTCATTTCAATTTAGTGGCAACATTTTTCCCATGTGATTCATTGGTCACAAAATGCCTTCCCAAGCTCATAATAAACTTTTCCTACTTTCCCATTCAATTCATCCACAAGTTGCAATATCTCAGTTCTACGTATCTAGCTAACCTAAGCAGGTAATTGAGAAATATAGAATCTTAGAAATTCTACCCTCCAAATTACCATTTAACAATTTGAAATTGCTTTCCATGACTCTGCACAGGATTATTAGGCTATCCAGATGACCAATGTTATCCATAACTTTTCATAGACTCGGAGAACTGTCAGGTGCAAATAACCATTGAGTTCAAAGCACAGAAAGTTTATTATTGCTACTTCTAATACAAGAATCTAGTCAACCTAGTGGTCAAATCTAAATTGGCCCAAGAGGTCAGGGAATTCATGAGGAGGGACATTTGTGACAATGTAATGACTGTAAACTGATTGCATGGTTAATCCATCTTCTAGGTCAGCCTCTTCTTATCCAACAATAATATTCCATACATCCACCATTGAATAATCTTCATAGTTTTAATTATTGATTCATTCACTATCCCAAGTTCAGGGTCCTGGATGGATGTTTTAAGGGAGGATATTTTTTTCAGCTCTTAGGGAATTATTCCCCAAGATTTAATTTTCTATGACAGAGCAGGAATTGTCACTCAGAAGTGAGAGACCACTGTATTATCTCCCCCCCCCCCCNGACCACTGTATTATCCCCCCCCCCCCCATTTCATCGACCAATCTTTTTACATCTCTTGCTTTTTGTCAAGTGAACTACTTTGGCCTCAAGGTAACATATTTGTTGTTCTGGGAAAGGCAGGAGTTTGCTGCAATGAGCTTTATCCCAGAGGCAGGTTATTCTATTTGGGATACTTAATGATTCCAGCTCTTTTGTTGGCTTTATTTCCTTTATTTATTCCTTTGTTTTGCCACCCACTTAGCACATGATTCATCATCAAATAACAACAGAGTGCATCACCAAATAATAAAAATACATTCCATAAAACCACAAAATAGAAAAGTATAAAAACATTATCTGCCAGGAGGAAGCACATCCATTGTGTCATGCCAATGCCTGAAGAAAGAACCAGGTCTTCAGTGCTTTCCAAAGGCAGGTATGGTCAGGGTGTGCTGAGTCATAGGAGGAACTATAGAAGCTTTCTGTGTCCATAGCTGATCATCTTAACTTAAGGCCCTGTCACACTGCCCAACGGATGCAAAACGGACACAACAGACGAGCAAAATGTTCCATCCGTTGTTATTATCCGCTCTCAAAAGGGGCCAAAATTTGCAATAACGGAGCGGATAACATGGACGGGGGGAGGACGCAGCGGCGGATGGAAAAGCGGATGTGGAACGGAAGCCCTAGCAAGATGGAAGCGGATGGAAGTGGAATGAACAACATCCGCAGGGCTTCCCGGGGGGGGCCCTCAGCAAAAGCGGATGCGGACGGATTACAGCGGATGCAGACGGCATGTGCAAACAGCGGAGAAGACGGAAAGCGAAGCGGGAAGCCTCGCGATGCAACAGGCGGAAAGCCTAGCATTAATTGCGGCATGTGGGAGGAATGCATCATGCGTCAGCCCGCGATAATAAACGGAAGCAGACTTGGAGAGCTGGTCACCAATTCCAGAGGGAAAGACTGCTTCCAGAACACATCGACTGCCTTGCCTTGTCCTGCCTGCATGTCCTGCTTGCATGTCTGCCTGCCAGCCTTGCTGCCACCTCCCCTGCCCAGCCTCGCTGCCAGCCTTGGCTGTCTGCCTGCCAGCCTTGCTTGCCAGCCTTGCTGTCCTGCCTGCCTGACAGCCTTGCTGCCAACCAGTCCTGGCCTGCAAGCATTGGGGCCTGCCTGCGCTGCCAGCTTCCCTGCCAGCCTTGGTGCTTGCCATGCCAGCAACCCCAACAACATGCTGAAGCATCCAGCAAAGACTCGAGGGCCATCTGCTTGCGAGCCCTTTTGCAAGAGGGGACAGGGGCTACCTCCCGCCCCCTGGCCCTCACTTGGTTCTGGCTGGGGCTTGCTGCAGCACGGGCCTCGCTCTTCTGGGGCTGGGGGCTTTCTGTGCTTCGTGCCTTGCTGGAGGAGCTGAATGAAAGGCATCCGCACCAGCCACAATCCAACAGGCACCATGCACCCTTAACCCCCTGAGACTGAGTGACCAAGAGGAGTAACCAGAGAACCTCATTTTTGTTTATAGCTTGTTTGTTTAATAAATGTCTGTTTTTGATTACACACTTGGCTTCATTTCTTTTTTTTTTAGTAAAGTCTGGCTGAACTTTTAGAAATGGTTTAAGGCCTTTGCATGCCTTGTGGGAATGGGGTTAAGATAGGACTGGTGGGAATGGGCAAGTGATACACCTGTGCGGAATGGGCAGGATACCTTTGGGATGGGTAATAGCTGTGGATAGATAAACCTCCAGTTGCAAGCATAGTGGGACTGTATGGTCCACCCTCCCAGGTGCCACACCTATGGCCCTTTATTATCAATAACAATATAATCAATCATCCACACATGGTTCAACAATAACACAACTCTTTATTAAATGCCCTGTCATTGTAGGGCCACTCAACATAGATGGCCCAATCTCATCCGTGTTGATGAGAACGGCTGAAGGAAGCATCCATTAATCATCTATCAATCCTGTCTTGCCACTCCACTGCTCCAGCTGGGGAGTTGCACCAGTGTTTCAGGAGGTTGTGCTTGCTGCTTCCCTTCACATGAGGCTCTGTTGGGCCCTTGCACATCCTTAGTGTCTATCAGGTTTCGCCCCTTGCTCCATCCCCAGGCTCCAGGTCCCCATTGCCTTGCTGGAGGTCACACGAGCCTGTTCTGCAAGACTGGGTAGCGGTGGTCGCATGAGAATTGCAGGATGCAGCAAGCTTCCATGATCCTCCTCACGGTCTCTGGGCGATTGCTGCATGGTGGTGAGAAGTACCTGAACCTGTTGGCCAGGATCGCCAAAGGCATTCTCCACCACTGCCTTGCCCTGGACAAGCCTGTAGTTGAAGATCCTCTCTTCACGGGTGAGGTATTTTGGAGGTGTAGGGCTTCATGAGGTAGGTTGTGGAGGGAGAAGGCGTCAATCCCCAGATGAAGTAGGGCAACATCTTGTGTGTCGTTGGGCAGGGGTTCTGGATCTGGGAAGCCCACAATGAGGTTGCGTTCCAGCTCCTCCTTGAGGTGACTGCGCGGTTGTATACCTTGGGCATCTTGAAGCTGACCCGTTCCCCTGAAGTATCGATGTACATGAACTTGTAAGTCAGCATCGACAATTGGCGAAGAGGATTAATGCTGAAGAAGCCCTTGTAGTTGAAATAAGTGGACCCCGACTTTGGCTGGCGCTTGCAGGCCAACAGCTTGCCATCGATCGGCTCCAACGGTGTGTGGGAAGTTCACCTCTGATACCACTGCTCTGCAACTTTCTTCCATCCTTCTTCAGTGGAGGGGCACTGGAGGAGCTCCTCCTTGTATTCTTCGATGATGGCCTGCACCACTTCTCTGACCACAATGCTGATTGGTGTTGGGTGGCACCCTCCAGCCGTACTGCACGCTCCTGTAGGTGGTCCCTGAGGCCAGGTGGCGCAGAGTGAGTGCCACCTTGAGCCCAGGTTCCAGGCTGGGCTGGAAGTTGGTATTTGTCTTGGTCAACCTGGGTGTCAGGCGCTGCACAAGTTCATCAAACATGGCTGGAGGCATCCTCATGAAGTTCTGGAATGCCCGAGTGTCTTCGCTCCTGAGCTCCACCATCAGCTTGTTGTACAGTCCGTCCTCTGCTCTTCTGGCGAACCATCTTCGTACCCAGACGCTTCTTGGCCGTCCCTTTTTCTTCCCGTAGTAAGAGTTCACAGAGCCTGTAGATGGCTTTCACACTGTTGCAGAAGGATGGTGCTGCCAAAAGGAATGTGGTTTATGATCCACCGTGGACATGACTGGATGCTGTGGAAGAGGAAGAGGCAGATGAAGGCCTGCAGAGGTCTTGCACCGCAGCGCTGCTGTTCTGAAAGTGAGATCCAAGATGTGTTGCTTCCCCTTTTTATAGGCAGTAATAGGTGTCCCTTTTGCCATCCTCTAGGCATCCTCTAGGCATCCTGTAGACATCCTTAATATCCAGATAGGTCCCCTCTGTGAACGTTTTTGCGTTTTAACACTTGTTTCGCGCTAGGCATCCGTTCTTGCAATCCGTTCCGCTTCCTCCCTGTGTCCAAGCGGATGCGAGTTGCCGCGGATGCGGAACGGATGCCCTAGCGGATATAGCGGATGCGTAGCGGATGCGTAGCGGGATGCAGAACGGACAAATTGGATACATTTTCCCGGCAAAAGTTTTTGAGCAGCTTCAAAACTTTTTGCGCGGATGAACGTCAATAGACGGATGCTGGACGGATAGAGAGGAAGCAAAACGGAGGCAAGTGAGTACATCGCGTTAACCAATGGATGGCAAGCTTTTTTGTCCGTTTTACATCCTCTTTGCATCCGTTGGTGCAGTGTGACAGGGGCTTTAGGAAATTAAAGTAATCCTGTTGACCTGGATTCATTACACAGTTAACTAACAGAATTAAAATCCTGTCATCTGCAAAAACTTGTCTTAATTCCTGGACTCCCCCCCCCCAAATTAAAATATCATATAAAATTATTTGTTTGTTCAGGTTCTTTGTCGTAGCCAGTTCTAATTTCTAGTTATAACACGGTGTTGCATCCAAAGATCTGCTAAATTTATGGAACCAGAGTGTCAGCTCTCCTTGGCAAGTAGGAACTGTACTCACAAATTACTTTACTCATGTTTGTCAGGCAAGGTAATAGTTTATTGTATACATTCCTCGAAATAGGCAACAAAGGCAAAATGCCCTGTAAAGCCAGTGCTGAGAGTAACTGCTTCTCAGCGCTTTAAATATACAATTCCCCCTTGCTAACTAACCTAACATCCACCCCCCCAACTAATTCCCCATGCCTCTTCCCTGCAGGCTAATTGCAGCTATTCCTTCCTTCTTGTAATCCCACTCCACCAATAGCAGCATGCTCCTCCCACCCCCACCCCCGAATATGCAGCTATCCTCATTGAAAACAGCATCGGTAAATCGCTATGGCTTCTGTGCGTGCTGTCACACTGCCCTGTGCCGCCTAAACAATTTCTGCAACACCAAGTAAGTCCCATGACTGAGATCCCAAGGCTCCAAAACAGCCATTTCTTTTGCCAAAAGAGCCAGCAACAAAGCATTTCCCCCCATTGCTGGCGTGATTCGAGCCGCTTCCCAGCTGGAGCTCATTAACGAATGTAGCAGGCTGTAATTGTGTCGGGCTTCACCCTGGGAAAGCGTCCAGATTACTGAAGCTCAACAGGCTGCCCCCTCTACCATGGCTTCATCTGCAATACAGAAAATACAATTACCACAAATGTCCTAATGCACCTCTCCCCCCACCTGCCTTCGTGGGATGTGATTTATGAAAATGTCTATGCAATCGAGAAGTGGACACATTGGTATATGATACCCACGAGGCGTCTGTGATGCGATAGTCTCTCCAACGTACCAGATAGTGTAATACACCCCGCCTACGGCAGGAATCAAGTATTTCATCGATTTCATAATGATCATCATGAATCGGACCCGTTTTTTTAAGTCTTGGCTCCTGCCTTGTCATATCAGCAGGCTTAAGGAGATTGATGTGAAATACAGGATGGATCTTTTTGAAATGTGATGGTAGCTGAAGACCTACAGTAACAGGGTTTATTATCCGGACTACTAGAAATGGTCCAATATATTTTGGTCCCAGTTTTTTACTAGCTAGACCCACATGTATATATTTAATCAATAGGTACACCCAATTGCCCACTTTATATTGGACCTGCGCAGATCTTTTTCCATCTGCTTGTTTTTTATATTCCACCTGTGCTTTGTGCAATGCTAAATTTACTGCTTTCCATGTGCTTCTTATATTGTCTGACCGTGTGTTAACAGCACTTGTCTCTTGAGATTTTGAGGCCACTCAGGTACTGGGACTAATTCTGTACCGCTAACTATTTGAAACGGGGAATACTCAGTACTGTTGTGCACAGTATTGTTAGAAGCTATTTCAGCATAAGATAACAGGTCTATCTAATTGCTTTGTTGGTATGTTATGTAACATTGCAAGTACTGCTCAATGGCAGCACTAGCGCTCTCAGCTGCTCTGTTTGTACAAGAATGATAGGCTGTACTCAGCCCTTGAGTCGATCCAATCAGATGAACAAATTCTTGCCAAAACTTTGCGGTAAATTGTACTCCTCTATTCGATATGATGCATCGAGGTATTCCATGTAACCTGTAAATATGTTTTATAAATAGGTCCACCAATTTTCTAGCCGATAGTAATCCTTTACAGGGAATGAAATGTGCCTTAGAAACCAAATTGATTCCAGTCCATGTAACAGTGTACCTATGATTGTTTGTTAGATCAATGATAAAATCCATGCTGATATCCTGCCATGGTTTTGTTGGCTCATACAGTTTGTAGTAAACCCATCGGTTTACCAATCTTTGTTTTGTTGACTGCACAAATAGGACATGATTTTACATATTTCTCCCATGAGCTGTTCAGAGTATCCAGTAGTGGGAGGTGCTTCAGTCTCTTCCTAGTTAGACTGGGCTTAATTTCAGAGGATGCTCCTCCTCCACGGGACTCCTCCTTAGCATCCTCAGCTTTAGCTCAGTCTTCGTAGGAACAGGCAGTTTCTACCTTAGCCGGAACAGAGCTAGAGCATTTAGAGAGACCAGGAGTTCAATTGATTGGGGAATTTGTTCATACCATTGAGATACAATAGCTCCTGATGGCCCCTTAACATCTACTGGGCCATCAGAGCTCGTAAAACCTCCGAGTGCACCCTCAGTGCTCCATTAGCCACGAGGCACAGCCTCCAAAACCATGACTGCTGAGGCTCTTATTGCCCCGATCGCCTGCTGCAGAGCGTAGGCAACAGCTCAGGCTTCTCCCCAGTGGAACACCTTCCAGGACAGAAGCTTAGCACCTCTGTACCTTCCCCACTGATTGATTATGACTATGGCAGATTGGGCGGTTGATAAGCTTCTTCTTTTGAATACACCATGCGGTGGCTGCCATTTTAAATCCAGCCATGTGGTGAGTCTCTGTATGGACTGTGAGAGGCCCCCTTACTAGGTTTTCTTTTCTGGGGACCTAGGGATAGACCCTTCTACCCCCAATTCTTCTGGGGGTGTGTAGAAGGATAATTTGACTGTTGGCACATCCTAACAGCAATAATTTTCAGCAGCTCAACTGGGTGCATTAGGCACTAAGACCTGGACAATTACCAGTTGTAGGCTGTGTTTTCTATTAACCAGGGAATTGGTCTGAGGGGCTGTTCTTTACATTTGACATAAATTCAAATTGGAAGATTTTACTTTCAGATTAGGAGCAATTGAAGGAGTCTTAAATACTCCCAAATGATCTATATTATAATTCTAATATTCAAAAAGAAAAGAATAAAAATAATTAAATAAATAAATAACAAAAAAATTATAATAAACAGAAAGGAGGACTGACCATTAACAAGGATCCCTTTCCCCTTAAAGGAGCAGGCTCCTAGGTGTGCCAACCACCATACCTCATAGCCTCATTAACAATTTGAGCCATAAACAAGATCTGAAATGGCAAGCAACAGTTCTAGAGCCAGAGCAGTATCTAAGGCCCGGGACAGGCCACAGAGCCCCAAAAGCCTTCTAAGGCAGCCAAAAAGGACGCATGTAGATGCCATCAGGCCTTAGAAAAACCAGTTCAAAAATGTACCAAGGAAAAGGAGCAGACCGCAGCATAATCACAGCTTCCACTTAACATGGCTCAGCCCCAAGTCCTCCACCCTTGCCCCTGGATTTGTGTATATAGACAGATTCCTCAAGAAGTTCCATCCACTGAGATCGCCTCTAGGAGGGCCCCGGAGGCAACATTTACACCCATTGCTTCTGGCCTTTGCCAGAAAGGGGTACTTCCAGAGAAAATCCCGGCCAACATGACGGCATGGATGGAGTTGGCAATTCAAAGGGGCATAACAACAGGCGTCCAACAAGCGGTTTGGGCCAGAAGACCATCCAAAGCTTCGGACTGCAGATCCCTCTTTGAGCGATCTATAGGCGTATTGAACAGCATTTCACTCAGGTACCTCCCAAGTGGGGTTCCCTATTCCCCCAGATATGCCATCACTGGGCCCGAATGACCTGGAGGACAAATTTGACCCAATTGAAAAATGGAAGAAGGGTCAATTCACACTATAGACCAGAGCTTGTCAGAGGTGAACCCACTGGAGAGGGGGATGTCATATGACAAGAGCCTCATTCCCCACCAACCTGTATTTATGGGTCTATTCCACCCACAGTTTTTCAAATCCTTGTTGTTCAAGGCTAAGAACACTGCGCAGCTTGACAAAACAACCCTCCTCCCAACCATCTGAGATTACAGGGGAGTCAGAGGATCTAATATTCTCCCAACCGGTCGCTGAAACAAATGTAATCCCTGTTCCTCATATGTTTTCTGACCTAGTGCAGAAACAATGTGCAGCTTCAGCCTCATACCCCGCCCCAATGGGATATGACAAAAGATTTTATAATCTCGCTCCTGAATTTTCCAACTTCCTCATTCCAGAAATGGACGAGCCGATAATGTCCCTGGCATCCTCTTTGACTATTCCAAGTGATGCAGAAGAGGCCCTCAAGCCTGAGGAGAAAAGGGCAGAACTAGCTCTCCCTAGGGCACACGTCTCGGAAGCATGGGACATTAGAGTGGCAACAGCCGCATCATTCTTTACTAGGTCGTCCATTAGATGGCTTTGCCACCTGAGAGAGGTTATTCCAGCATCTAACACAAGGGCACACCAAGACATTGCAAAGTTAATTGCTGCTGCAGAATTTTCTGCGGATGCTACTTTTAATGCTGTAAAATTCTCATCAAGGGCCATTGCTTGTCAAATCTCTGCTTTGGCTCAGGCATTGGCAGGCCGACACAAAACATAGGTGGCGGCCGGCCTCAGCTCCTATTTCGGGGGACAAGTTATTTGGCAGTGCTCTTGACCCCCTCTTAATTGAAACTAGGAGCAAGAAAAAGATCCTCCCCTCTCTTTTTCGAAAGTCAGAACCCAGAACTTCCCGGCCTTTTTGAAGAGGTCCCTTTCGTACCTTTTATCAGGAACCTTATTATCCGAGATATCAAAGACCATCAGGATATAGACAATAGTCGGAGAGATCCGAGTTTGGTGACAGAAACAGGCGAAGAGGCCCAAACAAGAGGCAGTTTCGGGGGTCAGGAGCCAGGCCTTTTCGCTGGTCCAAATAGGGACCACCAGGACGTTCCCATTGGCGGCTGTCTAAGATTATTTGCCGATCAGTGGGACTCCTGTACCCACCTACAATGGGACTCCTGTACTGATGTATGGGTCAGGGACACCATCAGGTTCGATTTGCCCCTGGAGTTTCACTCTAACCCCCCCCCAATTTTTTTATGAAATGCCCACTTTCCAGGGATCCAGGGAAACGATCCCTTATGCAAACGGCTATAGCACACTTATTAGAGATAAGCCATTCAACCTGTCCCACCAGAACAACAAGGGCTTTCATTCCCATCCCTTTGTGGTGCCAAATGTTTGGGGGGATGGAGGGCAATTTTGGACCTTAAACGCCTGAACCAATTCCTAGTTTACCGAAAATTTAAAATGACCACTCTATATCTATTTTGCTCGGCATCAGTCGGGATGATATGCTTACATCCATAGATCTAATGGAGGCATATTTGCACATAAATATTAGGCCTTCCCACAATAAATTTCTCAGGTTCTGTTTCAACAACATACATTATGAATACATTGCCCTCCCTTTTGACATAACATCAGCACCCAGGACTTTTACCAAGGTCTTGGCTGCCTTGGCCGCATCCCTCAGGGACAGGCCTATCTGTCTCCAGTGTTATTTGGATGACATTTTACTAGTGGCATCATCGGTCCAACAGGCCAATAGAGGTACTCGCATTACTCTTAATTACCCTTCAACAACATGGTTTTTCTATAAATTGAGAGAAAAGCCATTTATCACCTTCTACCATATTGATTCACCTAGGGGCCATTATTGATACTATAGAGGGCTAAGTTTTCCTCTCCCCAGACAGACAAGAGAGCATCGGGGGACTAGCATAGGAGGTCAGAACCCTCAAGAGGGTACAACTAGCTCTCAACTACTAGGTAAGATGATCTCTTGTATTTCTATTGTCCCTTGGGCTCGTTTCCACGAAAGAACCCTGCAGTGGTTTCTGTTACCATATCAACGCTCAGGGAGAGACAACGCCAAAATTCATGTTATAGTACCTCCAACCATCCTCAGAGCTCTACGGTCAGATAAACAGAGGTTGTCTCTTCAAGGACCCACACAGGTCAACAGTCACAGTCTAGTGGGATGGGAAGCCCATTACCATTCACACACGGCAAAAGGGACTTAGTCTTCCCCAGAGAGGTCGCACAACATCAACTGGTTAGAACTAAGAGCAGTTTACCTGGCCCTTCGCAAATTCCTTCTGCACCTTTGGTCCAAACATGTTCTTGTCTTGACAGACAATATAACAACAAAGGCCCATATAAACAAACGGGGGCACTCATTCCGTCCAGTTAACTAATGAAGGAGGCAGAAAGATTGTTCCTATAAGCCGAGCACAATCTCCTATCCCTGAAGGCGGAACATATATCAAGGCTAGCAAACGTTCAGGCAGACTGGCTCAGCAGGGCCATGATCGACCAAGCCGAGTGGCGTCTAGATCCAAAGATCTTTCAGGAGGCAGTTCAGAGATTGGGACAACCTGTTATTGACCTGTTTGCCTCCCCCCTCAATGCCCAATTACCATGGTTCATTTCGCTATACCCTTCTCAAGGGGCAGAGGACGTCAATGCTCTCCGCTGTCGCTGGTCCCCCGGACTGCTATATGCGTTCCCACCCCTTCCTGTGATCTCCAGACTGATACAGAAGCTTCTGGAGGAGAGGGCAGAATTGTTATTAGTGGCCCCTTACTGGACGCACCGCACATGGTTTGCAGACCTAAGGGACTTGACAACAGAACCACCATGGAGGATCCCCTCATCAGACATCTTGCTGTCTCAAGGCCCAGTTCTGCACCCGGACCCACAATGGCTCACCCTAGCTGTATGGAAATTGAGTGGTAATATCTTAGAGGCGAATAAATTTCCAATCAGGTCATTGACACCATACAGGCAGCTAGACATCCTTCGACGAACCGTATCTACTATGCCACCTGGGCCATTTTCTGCCCTTGGTGTAGGCATTTTCAGATTGATCCCACTTCTCCTTCGGTACCACAACTATTGGATTTTTTGCAGGAGGGCCTGAACAGGGGTCTATCGCCAAATAACCTGTGGAGACAAGTAGCTGGCTTCGGTTATATCTTGGGGGACCTCAGCTCCATTTCCCATCATCCACACATTCATAGTTTCCTCCGTGGGGCCAGGAACTTGCAGCCCCCTGTAGTACACTGTTACCTGACTTGGGATCTCAAGAAGGTGTTAACAGCACTTATTACGGGTCTTTCGAACCACTAAGGACCACGACCCTTCATTTTCTAACCTATAAAGTTGTTTTCTTAATCGCAATTCCATCGGCATGGAGAATCTCCAAACTGGCAGCCTTATCTGTGTGTAAGGATCTCTATATTTTCCATTTGGACAGAGTTGTCCTCAGATCTGATCCAACCTTTACTCTAAAAATCAATTTGGCATTCCACAGGGCACAAGAGCTTGTGCTTCCCAATTTTTGTTTATGCCCAACTCACAGACTTGAACACCAATGGCACCATTTGAACGTAAGAAGGCCTCTATGCCTATGCATAGATCGCACAGTGCCTTCAAGGAAAACAGAGGCCCTCTTCGTGTCTTATCAACCAAACACTCTGGGGCACAAGGTTTCTTCTTCTACCATAGGCAGATGGCTAAGGGTCACAATTGCAAAGTCATATGAGTCCCACTCGATTCCAGTGCCCCAAGGCATTACTGCTCTCTCCACCAGGAGTGCAGCAACTTCAACAGCCTGGGCCACGCAGGCCACTATTGTGGAGATTTGTTGAGCGGCAACCTAGGCTTCACCTTCCCCATTCATTAGGAATTATAAAATTGATATATTTGCAACTGCTGAAGCTTCATTTGGTAGGAGGGTCTTGCAACAAGTTCACATGGACTCGGAGAGGACTTCAACCCACGGAGTCCCTCCCTTAGGACAGTTCTAGGCTTTGGTATGTCCCACTACTGGATGCTCTGAATAGCTCATGGGAGAAAGGGTGTTGGTACTTACCTGATACGCTTGTTCTCTGTGAGCTGTGAAGAATATCCAGCCCCACCCTTTTTTCCATCTGGTGGTGGTTTGTTCCAGCCAAAGGTCTTAGATAGGTTGAAGCATAGAGGGTATCAGCTTCTCGGCTTCACAAAAACTGGGGATACTAAAGAGGAGTCCCATGGAGGAGGATGAGCATCTTCAGAAATTAAGCCCAGCCTAACTAGGAAAAGACTGAAGCACCTCCCACTACTGGATGCTCTTCACAGCTCACAGAGAATGGGCGTATCAGGTAAGTACCAATTCCCTTTCTCTATATCATAGAGCTGGCCACCAAAATTGTCGTGTTCAAGGCGTAATGTCTTTAAAAATCCATAGTGCCCTGCCTGTTTAACGTCGTGATAGTGTTTTAACACTATTAATTTCAATCTGTTAGGCACATATATCTTGTTTCCTCACCATGCTATACCATCCCGCATATCAATTTGGCTTTGGTTATTTATCAACCATGGATCATCCGCCAATATCTTACCTAAATCAGTGGACAGCATAGTAGTTCTTAATGAATCAACATGATCTGTACATGATATGGGTGGTTGAAATATGTTCCATCCAGAAAGAATTTCCCTCCATTGCCGCCATGATTCGAGCTGCTTCCCAGCTGGAGCTCATAAACGAACATAGCTAGCTTGTCACTGTGTTGGGCTTCACCCTGGGAAAGTGTCCGTTTAACAGAATTAAAATCCTAACATCCTTCAAAAACTTGTTTTAATTCTTGGACTCTCCCCCCCCCAATAAAATAGCATATAAAATTGTTTGTTCAGATTCTTTGTTGTAGCAAGTTGTAATTTCGAGTTATAATACTTGGTGTTGCATCCAAAGATCTGCTAAATTTATAGAACAGAGTAGATTTTCAAGAAGTATTAGGGGCTGTTGTAGGAGACAATGAACAGATGGATCACAGTTGATCACATTTTGCTTATCAGTCAAAGGATGGAGCATTTTAATTGATATCATCTCAAAATCATCTTGTTTGCCCAAAAACACTATTTGGGTTGCAACTTAAAAATGTATATACGATACTTATATTTATTAGGAGAAGTAAAAAAGCTTGTGGATACCTGACATTATAAGTCACTGGGTGGTCTGTATATAAGCGGTAGGTAACATAGCATTAACCATATATTTTGCAGTGCTCAGTGGAAAGAGTTTTGAAAATTTAAGTAAAACACATCTAATAGGCAGCAGACCCATGATCTGTGCCAGATGACAACTTTTTTCACCATTGATTAATTAGACTTTTTTAAAAATGACTCGGTAAATATATGAATCTCAATATTTTTGCTTTAGAGGCAGATTTAGCACACAGTAACTAATTGCCACACAAAAACCAGTGATTTTTCTCTCTTTACTGCATATAGTGCAATTTTAGCTACTAAATCCAAACTTGAGCTCTTGTACTATTATAATATGATTAAAAGTAGCAAAGACACCAGATATCCTTCTGGACTACTTCCAAAAGTAGTATATGGTACTGTAGAAAGTTAGCACTCACCCCTCTCCTCGAAGAATGTAATATTCTGGGAAATATTAAAAAGGCAGAATATTGTACCTCCCTGGATAGGAAGGGGAAAGACATGCTCTTGGAAAGCAGCCCTCTCCTTTGTTAATAGCCCCAGAAAGCCTAGGTCAGCTTATCTACAAGACAAAAGACCTTTAGCTCCAGGGTGATAGATTATCCTCATTCAAAATCCAAACCAGGACAAAGCCATTAAACCATAAAAAGAATTGCCCAAAGCCCCTTCATTGCATCACTCAGCAAGATTCAACCAAGCCTGGGACTCAAGTCAACCTACAAAGTTACCCCCGCATGGCCCATGGGAGTCTGACAACCAATCAGGATACATTTCTTGCGACAGGAACAGGAAGGAAGGTCAAAGCTCAACAGAGGGTATAAATCTTTTTCCCTCTCTCATCCATGTGCTTATTTTTTCCCAGGACTTCAAACCATGTGGTCCTGTCCACCATTAAAACCATCCTGCCAAGCAGTCTCCATGTTTCCAGTTTCTTTCTTCCCACTTGGTACTGAGCCCATATGGACATTTCTACCATTTAATTGAAAGAAATCTGAACCATTTGTAAATAAAAAAAATCAAAGTATCCAATGGTTTGCTACCCTGCTTTCCACTACACCAGCCTATCCCTATTGTGATCAAAGTGAGCTTCAAAGCACACTTTAGTAATTTACTAGTTTACTAGTACTTTAGTAATGACTAGTTTAGTAATTAAATAATCATGCTGTCTGAAAAGAAATTCTTCCTACACAGTATGAACTGATCAGACGTGTGAGACTGAAAAGTGCTGGAAGATTATGAGCATGCCCTTTCTCCAGGGAACATCTTCATTTCTCAGTGTTAAGACCATTGCGACACTGGGAACCCCAGTTTACTCAATCACTGGTTAGGATTAATCAGGGAGCTTTAAGGATAGGAATGTTGGAAGTGAGACTAAATACTCACGTTGCATGTGTTAATTAAATCCATGTGTGATCCCATGTAGCACTAAGCAGACAAAACCTTGCTAAATGTAGGGAGATATCAAGCTTGTTCTAGGCAAACTTCAAGCTTTTTAGTTGTAGGAAAAGGCAGGCGCCATCCCTTTGGTTCAAATTAGTGATCAAAAATAGCAACCACAATGCCTTTTCTGTTCATGTAGTAATTGCTCATTATAGGCTGCTTAGCAACTTGTAATTATTCCAATGTGACACTTAGCTGTTTTTATAGGTTTACTAATTGCATAATGCTTTGTATCCTAAGTAGTCATCCATGAAACAAAGGTGTCTTCCCATTTAAAAATGAAACCAGGCTTCACCAGAGGATTTTGCTAGCACATGACAAAGAGGAAATATGCTTATTCCCCCCTACTCTCTGAAGTTCACACATAGACATATGCAGGTGCTTCCTACAAAAATTTTGGTAGGCAAATGAGGATATAGGAGGGGTAGAAAATGGCTCCTATTCCTGTTTCTCTATTTAGGGGATGATCTGCTGGTAAGAAGCAAAGTTCTAACCAAATTTATTTTATTTTATTTTAAAACACGTAATTCAGGTAGGGCTGATACAGCATTAAGTTTTATATAGTTTGTTTTGTGGGGTGTTAGAATATCTAAAAATTCCTTGAGCTGACACTGCCTTACCGAAAAAGAAGAATTCCGAATTGAGGAAAGTATGATATCCCATTTAAGACTGCTATCTTTCCTAGGGTACATTTTATACCCAAGTTACCTTGATAAGTTAGATGTTATATGATCAGAAGCTAACGTACTTTCTAGTTCAAATTGTAGCTGCTTCCAAACTCAAACTAACATTTCTATTTCTATTTCATGACCGAACCAGGAAGGGAAAAGCTAGGATAATGGTGTGCAAACCTAAAACCTGAACAGTTTTGATCACATAATGCAAAATGTTATCGTCTGAAAAGTTTTTTTTTGAGAGAGAGAGGGGGAAAAAAAAACAGAAGTCACATAGGTGGGAAGAATTGGAAATGATTAAGCACCAATAATTTTACACTGAAACTGCTAGATAGTTAAAGCCCCTGTCCCACTGCACCAACGGATGCAAAGAGATGTAAAATGTTAAAAAACATTGGAAAGCACTATGCATCCGTTGTGTACTCATTGCATACATGTTTCATACGCTGTATCCGTCAAGCATCCGTCCACTGAGATTTTATCCGCTCAAGAAGTTTTGAGCTGCACAAAACTTTGTGAACGGATGAACTTTCAGCTGTGTACGATGTAAATCCGTGACATACGAGCAACAAACGTTCTATGTCCGTTTATCACCCGTTAAACGTCCACTGTATCCTCTCTGAAGTCCCCTGCTTCTTTTGTTTTATAATCTTGCTCTTTAACACAACCTTTTTATTTTCCTGCTTGTTTCTTTCATTAAATTGGTGATAAGTTTTGGCTCAGTGATATACTAAACAATATGATCACCACAAATCAAAAGGATATGAGTTTAGGGCTATCCTCAACTTTGTTCCCTTTTCTTTGTTTTAGCTGGCAGTAGACTGGGGACACTCTGCAGGAGTCCTTATTGGAAGTATATCTTCCATGATTTCATGTATCCTGTCTTGTTGATGGATAATGTTCTGGTAAAAGCAGATTAAAAGGCAAAGAAAAGATATTAAAATATGACATAGCATACAGAATGGCACAGATGGGGCTATTTGTCCTCTCCTCCCTGATTGGTTATAAAATATTGTTGTAATGTTATTTGTGGATTAGATAATCTCAGGTGATGTTTCAGAAATCTAACTACCTGGTCTCTCATTGTATTCTATGAAATGATCCATTTCATACATGTCAACACATTGTAGTTAAATTGTTACTTTGCTTAATTGCACAAGGTGAAGAGCACCATATTTCCGATTCAAATATTCAGATTCATAGTGGCAATATGTGAAGAGTATTCATACATAGTATTTCATACTAATTCATACTTTATTTAAGGGTTCCTATTGATTGAATTCTTCTCCTGATTTAATTTAGAATTAACTTGGTTTATATCTGAGTATTTTAAGTATAGAAGGTTTGATGGGTTGCATATCAGATTGTTAGTTTTCTATAAATACTTCTGCCACATTTCTTCCTTGAAAATGTTTGGAATATAATGTAAATATTTCATCATGTTAGTTCTATTCCATGACACAAAACTAGAAAAATGTCTGAGGAATTTTGCAAACGTGGGGTGGTACTATGAATATTTTACCACAAGGACAATATCTGTGGTTTCACACATCTTAAGCCACATCCACACAGATGATTTGTTTTGCTCTCGCCCTTCCCAGAGCAAGAAGATACGACATATATTTTGCTGTCCCGCAATCTGGATTTTCAGTGCATCTAGAATGGGTATTTGCTGACTACTTGCTCTACAACTTTAATATGTGATTGTGACATTATAAAGACCATAATAGATGGTTTTCTAAGCTCAACCAACCTGTGAAAATTCTCCTCCAGGTGCCATGCATAATGCTTTGGTTACTTTATGCACTTCACATTTTGTTTTCTTTTTACTTACCTTTTGTACCATATAAATTAAGTGTTTAATCTCTTTGTTGCCATGTAGGATAAATCTAATATGCATTGAAGGTGTGGGTCTTTTGTAAGTTACTTGAAGAACATGCTATGAGAAAAATGGTTCCTGGGTGGTGGCTGACAAGAAGAAAATTAATGGCTATGCAGGATGCAGAAATAGAAGAGCCAGATTGCTTTCAATTATTTAATTAGATTCCCAACTCAAACAACATGACTCTTGATGACATACATGACACAAAACATAAACAAGAAAACTGTTTCAATCAATCAAACAATAAATATATATTTACAGTATATTTAAATTAAAACATCACTTCTAGAACCAAACTCCTAAAGCAGTGTTTCTCAGCCTTGACATGTGCGGACAGAATTGCTATTGCTGAGTGATGTGGTCAAATGACATCTCACTTTATTCTGCTTCACTTAACAGTAGAAATTCCAGTCCAAATTACCATTGTTAAGCAAAGACTATCATTAAATATAAATTTACCTGTTAATAAACAGGTAAATGAGTGAAAGGCATTGGATTAATGTTGGCATACAGGTATTTTTGTTATTTCAGGCTGATTTCATCAGGCTTATTTCAACAAACTAATTAGGATTGAAACTGATTAATGATGGAAAAGGAGACAATTAGAAAATGTCAAGTATTAGATTTGGAAGTTTAGCAGCACATTTTATAAGAAAATAGTGACAAACTATTTTCTTTTTATTGCCAAGAAAACTATTTGAAGTCTATGAAGTCTAGAATTGAAATGCAACAATAAAGATATATATATCTTTATTGAGAGAGAGAGATCATAGAGTAAATAGATTATGTCTACTGAATTAATACTATGTATTGCCCATGTTTATTTCAAAATAAGTAGGTAGATTCTTGATCTTAATTAAGAATACAGTGAGGGTATTTTCTTCCCTTTTACAGTTTAGCCTGTCCCTCCCCCCAAAAAACAGTGTCACACCCCATGTACAATTTTGGATTTGTAAAAATCTTGTTTTCAAAATAATTTGAGCTGGCTCTCTTTCACCATAATGACAAAAAATATTTCGGGTGGTCAAGGTTGAATGCGGAGTTTAAAAAATGATTTGCTATCTCAATATTCGTTCATAGGGTTTTGCCCTTTTTTCTTCTGCTTCTTTCCTTTTCTCCCTCCTTTATTTTTTTTAAATAAAATATGTTTTCATTATATATTTGTATACACACAAATGGTCACACTATATACAAATTCTCCTGATCTAAAATGGGCCAGCAGATGTTGATTTTGGAATAAAAAGTTGAAGGGAGAGTGTACACAATGTAATTTTGGAATTTATTTGTAAATTTGTGGAATTTAAATGAGATCTGCAATGGTTTAGGGAGGGGGCTGTTTTTGTAACTGAATATTTAACTAATACTTACTGGATTTGCTTATCAATTGCCCTATCAAAATTTGCATATTACTTTTACTTCTTGCTAAAAGCATATTATGCTTCATTTGCTAGAATATATGAGTAATAGTGAAAAATTGATACGTGTGATTTACATGTCAGTTTGATTTACCTCACTTACCAATCATAGGTCAACATAGAAAAAATGTGTGTGCCGCCATTAATCTTTTGTATAGATATTGTTAATCATGTGTAGTTTTTAATATGCAAGGCATTTCTACTACTATTGCTAAAATAATTTTAATCCAAGTTATTATTATCCTCATTTTTAGATAGGAATTTATCAACAGAAAATATGATCTATCCTGGGCTATAATTTGGGTAGCTTCTTTTTCTATTTTCAAATATGTTTACCAGCAAAGTTAGCGATCTTACATTGTTGCTGAAATTCCTATAGGTTTCATAAGTGACTTCCTATATGGCATTGGAAAGAAAGGACAAGCTATATCCATTTATCTTGATTATTCACATTGATGAAGAATCATCAGTGTAGTTCATGAGTGTTTCCTGCCACAGATTTAAGGATTGCATTTTATAAAAGTACATGAATCTATTGGTTGAACTTGTATATGTCCCAAGTAATGAACATATTTGTTTTAAAGTTCTGGTAATTTGTAGGCAGCAGCTCTGTACTGAAACTGTTAATTAATAATTCAGCCCTTCTTTTTTCTCATAAAATAAATGAATATTCTTTCTTGAGACAGATATTTTGATAGTTTTATTTCCCAAGTAGCAAAAGTGTGTATCTGTATATGCTGGAAGGAGAATTATTCTTCTGCCAGAAGCAGACGTTCCAATTTTGGGCCTATTCCATTGGCAAAATCCCCATTTTAGTTTTATGCCAGTTCATAAAGGATGGGTTCAGGCCTTTATTTGAAGCTGAAAGCACTTGATGTGGAAACAGGAAATGCACATTGCTAACCTAGAAATATGTGTGACTATTTTCAGTCATAAATTAGTTTCCCCTCCTCCTAAACAATGATGCCATTGTACTCATCATATCCGATGAGTTCTTGAAATGTTATAGTAAGTCTATCTTCAAAACATTATAAGAGAATAATCAGCTGCTTTAGAAGGTCCCCATCTGGAGTATAGAGTTCTTTTACTGAAAGATGTTTTGCCTTTCTGAGATAGCTCTCACATTTCATCATCTGTTGTGCAGAAATGAAGTGCATATGAAAAGTCAGTGACTCTGAATCCATCTGTTGTTATTATTTTCCACTGATAATTGGCTTGAACAATGAAATGTCTGTGTCTGTAGCCTTTGAAACTATATACTCTGTTTATTTTCTGGAGGTCCTACTCTTCTCCCTCAAAACTCTGGATCTTTTTATGTACTTTTATTTCCTAACAACTATGTAGTCAGCTGAACTTTCCTGGAAATGGTATTTTGAACATTTGGATCTTTCTACAGATATCTCACCACACACCTAAAGAGAATCCTGTGGAAAGGAGCCTTACAGCAAAAGAGATGGGCAAATCCAAAATTTAGTATGATTTGCTTCATTTATCTTCTTCAAATATTAATTTTCATTCCAACGTCTATTAGCCCTGGAATTAGAAACCACCTATAATTGTATAATAAGTTCAATTGCATTGTGTTTGGTATGATATAGAACATTAATATTGGATTTCGCTAACAGCTCTTCCATGAGCTTCCCTCTCCCTCTCCATCCTTCCCCTCCCTCTCTCTCTCAAACACACACACAGACAAACATCACCACCCGCTAGAACTGCCAAAACAGTCATTAGAACCTCCATAGGGATAAAAAAAAAAGCTTGTACATACTGATAGACTGATTACATTTTGTTCTGTATTTTATTTGCATCCTGATTAGATCTCTTATCTGCAATCTTATTTTAAAGGTCAGTTTAGTGCAAAAATAGTAAACAGTAGAGTTGTTCCTGGAATCTTCTTAATAAGGGGTTTAAATATGGTTTGTTATATATTATTTTCCTAAGTTATCAAGGAAATAAATTCCAGCTTCTGAATAGAAGAACAGTTTTAAATATTGCTGGGCCCAAATAATATTTCCAAATTCTCCACCACATCTTGGTCAGTAAATCTGGAAGGAAGATTTTCTCTAATATCTTCCAAGACATGCAGAAATTCTCTGATAATATCAAGGGCAAGATTCTCCTTTGGGATATTTACAGTATTCCTATTGGGAAAAAAATGTAACGACGGGTTCCTTAATATACAAAGAAAGATAGAATATTTGTGCACAAACAGTTCTGGCTCCCAGTACTTCACAGAACTTCTATCCATGAAATAGCCTTTAAAATAAACTTTAAGATGTATTTGTGTAAGAGCCACTAAAATATACAATGAGAGAAAATCCCACTTCCTAATAGTGCTGATAATATTACCTACTTTGGATAATGAACTGTCTGCAAGAAAACAACCAAGTGAAAAGAACACCAAGGCCCCTCATCTGTATGATCTGCACCCTCATCTGCACCCACATTTTGGGGGGTTCAGTGGAACTTCCATTGATCTCTAGCCTTTTACATGAAAACAAGTTTCCTTTTATTCAATGATTCTTTTACAGATAATGGTTAATACATGACTTAGCTTAAAACTAAAAAAATGTCCAGACTTAAAATTTATCCTTATTGAAATATACTGTCACAGGAAAATTGTGGACTAAAGCAGCTGATACTGTTAGATTTTCTCTGTTCTCCTTTTCTAGCCTTTGTGCTCATTGTCCCCATCATGATCTCTCAACTAGAACAGGTTAGGAGATAATGCAGAGTGATGGAGCAGAGTGTAGGAATTGCTGGCAGATGCTATTCCTTCAGGGAGATAAATAGTTTGATACAACCCTTGTGTTTTGTCGTTCTAAAAATGTAACAAGAAGATGAAAAAAACATGTTCCTGAAAAAAAATGTCATTGTCATCCCCATGTTGCCTGTTCAGATTGATTAACTTGGATTTGTTTCAGCATATAATCAGTCCGATACCTTATTGTTGATATTGTTACCTACGGTTTTAAAAGTGTACATCAGCAGACTTTTTGCAGCTTATAACAAAACCTCCAGAGTAAAGGGGGAAAAACATTGATTTAAACCACAATCCTAATTTACTTCCTCTAGCACACTGTGCTTATAGGTAGATTTCCGGGTTTGAAGAACACACACTAGTGTGCATTTTTAACTACTGACACAGAGGTGGCTCTTCAATCCTAGCCTGGAAGTGTAGAATCTACCACAATGTAAACACTGGCCATACAAAATACAGAATAACAGAGTTGGAAGAGACCTTGGAAGTCTTATAGTCCAACCCCTTGCGGAAGAAGGAAACCCGATACCATTCCAAATAGCTGTCCAATCTCTTCTACAAAGCCTCCAGTGATGAAGCAATCACAGCTTCTGGAAGCAAGCCATGTCACTGATTAATTGTTCTCACATAATCTTGCACAATTTTAATAAGTATGAGTGTTTTGCTGTGATACTCCTCACAGGAGTTTTTGGTGGTGCCTGTCTTCAAAGCTGGTGAATGTTTTTATAGCAAAGGGCTCACTATCAGGTTGGGTCAGCAGCTGCACCACCAGTTCCCTTGGCTGGATATCAGAGTGTGGTTGGGTTTCTTTCACACTTAAAGTACTTTTGTTCTGGAATTCATCTTCATCTAACAATATGACTAACAAACACTTAATAAGGATGGTGAAGAATTGTTTCCAGAGCACTTCAGAAGGGGGATGTTGTAGAGCGGCTGAATAACCTGAGGCAAACACAGAGCGAACTTCAGCTTTTTACTTTATTGTAACAATAAAGGGTTGCCATGGCTGCCGTGCTAACAACAGCTGATGCCCTTTGACAGCTCCCTTTTATAGCCGGCTCTCAAAAGGCATCAGCCAATAGGAATGGTCCACGTTCCTGCTCGAAACGCGGACCGGAGTGAAAACTTCAGCTCAGTCTTTTCTGAACGCCACACTCCTTTCCCCCAGAATGGAGCATGCGTAGTCCTTCAGATAACTCGGGCGTTTACGCAGGTGGCCAGATCTTCTAAGTCCTGACGAAGCTGCTGCTGGAAGGAACTTTTCCGCTTGCTGGGCAACTTCTGGGCAACTTCTGGTGCCGATGAAGCTGGTGTCTCGGCTTCAGGCATTTCTGGGCAAGGGACAGGTGACTGTTCAGGTAGGCTTGCGTTCCTGTCAGATCCGTGGGAAGTTCTATGGTCGCTGGCGGTTCTCTGTTGCAGGAGTCTTGAGGCCATCTGCAGACGCACTCCAATGCCTTCTAAGTTGATCGATATGGCGGCACCAGATGCACCCGTCTTGCAGTTGAACCCTGTAAGATTTAGGACCAGTTACCACCACAATTTGCCCAGGCATCCACAAAGGGGTCCCCCATAGTTCCAGGCATAGAACCTGGTCATCTCAGCGAACTCTCTTGCCTGGCTTTTTGACCCTAGGGTATGACTGGGGCATATTGCAGATGGAGTCTCTCTAGGGTGGTCCTCAGATGTCTACCCATGAGAAGTTCAGCTGAGAGACCTATTAATGGTGGCACGGGGAGTTGTGTGCTGGGTCAGGAGATACTTTAGCGAGCTAGAGTGTGCCAATCTATAGCCCAAACCTTGCCAGGGCCTCCTGAACTGATTCTGACTGGCCTTTCTGCAGGCATTCTGGCAGGATGAAAAGAGCTGTAAGTGCGTGCCTTATTGCTGGTTGGCTAGAAAGATCTCAAACTCACAGGAAGTAAACTGGGGGCCTTTATCAGACACATCATTAGTCTCTTCATAGCCTTCTTCTGAGGAGGCTTCATCATAATGGATGGCTGAGCTGCTCTCGCTAATTGGATTTACCTGAATTTCTGCTGCCGAAAATGCTGATAGTTCAACAGCTTGAGACTCTTCAATTGCTAATTAAGGGTTAAATCCCCTTTAGCCAATAAACGCCTTTGTAGCCTTAAATCCATGACTCCACAAACTATTTGGTCTAATAACATGTCTTCCAGATAGTCTCTAAACCCACAATGCAAGGCAGCTGTTCGTAGGGCAGCCACATGTAACCCATTAATAGTCTCTCCCTCAGCCTGAATTCGTCTCATTAAAAAGCATGATACCTTGCAAATTTGGGATGGCTTAGGGGAATAGTGATTGGAAAGAATTTCTACAATTCTTCCCATGGAATAGTCTTAATTGAATGTAGAGCCAATAATGCCATAGCAGTGTTCAAATACTGTGGCTCCGCAAAAACTTTTAAAAGTAGGACTTTTTCCTATGGTCGGAAATGTCAGCAAGGTCTGTGGCATTCTGGAAACTCTCAAATCGGTTTCTGTAGGACTCTCCATGTTTCCGCTGTCGGTCTGAAGAAGGCGGGGAATGCAGGGTTCGAAGTCCATCTCAACTCAGCAGTGCCGGATCTTCCGAGGAAAGTTGAAATTCATGCTCGCGAATAGTGACAGTAGCTCTTAAAGTGACATTCAACTCTGTTGTGACTTCGGCTCTTTTGTAGTGACTTCGCTCAGCGATTCTTTGCTTGGTTGCCTCTTATATGTATCCTCTCCCGTTGCCAGTGTTGTAGAGTGGTGGAATAACCTGAGCAAACACGGAGCAAAACTTCAGCTTTTTACTTTATTGTAACAATAAAAGGGGCCGTGCTAACAAGGCAGCCAGCTGGCGGACAACAGCTGATGCCGTTTGACAGCTCCCTTTTATAGCTGGCTGTCAAATGGCATCAGTCAATAGGAACAGTCCACGTTCCCGCTGGAAATGTGGACCAGAGTGAAGACTTCAGCTCAGTCTTTTCCGAACTCCATAGGGGATGTATTTTCCTGAACTTCTGGAAGGTCATTTTCAAGAAGACTGGTATGTCTTCTGTCCTGGGCTGTTCCAGGCATGGAACTCAAGACTGCTTCAGTCATCTTTTGAAATATGCCACTAAAACAAAACAAAACCCTATAGTGTATTTTTTTTTCTTTTCCTCTGTTTGGAAAGTATGTAGCTACAATTTTTTTTGAAAAAATTGCCAACTTTTCAAAATTGTATCATTCTTATATATTGAATCTATTGATCAGTGTTCATTAATTTTGCTTTATATATAGATGATGCTTAATTGCTTTGGAAGTACACGTACAACATTATCTTTTCAAAATTAAGCAGGTTAGAAGCTTTTGTATCAACAAGGCAGCTAATGTGTGTTTGAGTTCTTTTTGCTATTAATTCCCATTGAACATGACAGAATTTATTCCATAGAACTGAAGAGTTAAGGAAGAAATGCCCAATATATAAAACTATACAGCAAAGGGATAAAAGTCATAGTCAACAGTATTCATATAACTTAGACTTAGATATTACCTTTTCTTACCTGAATCCTTTATTTGGTTTACTATTTCTTGCTTCTCTTCTTTACTTTGCATAAGGTTGCTTCACCTAGAAGGGAATAAATAGCATAATGGATATGTATATATGTAGAATCAATAAAATTAAACTTTGGCTGGATTTGCCCATACTGTTTCAGAGCAAGTCCCAAAGATTCTGAGTCACATGTTTGTTTTTAAGTGTCACATTTTCTTCCACCTCCTTTTCCACCAAGTAGAACAGCTTAATAGAAAGTAATGGAGTTTTAAAATATATATTATATATATAAAATGGATGCTTTTCTGGAACATTTTATGCAATAAAAATAATTTTAAAAGAACACAGCTTGAGCATTAATATTGTTTATTTGCTGATTTTGAAACAGCTACCAAAAAAAAAAATAGGATTTTTTTTTCCCTCCACATATTTCAGGGTGTAAATTGCAAAGTCCATTTTTGGAAATAAACAGTATAGTTGTCAACACATTAGCTTGGAAAAAAAAGTTTTGAGAATATCACAGGAATCTACTTTTAAAGTAAGCTTGCTTAGCAGATCAAAACCTATAATTCTGATGAATTTGGGGTTGAATTAGAGAAAGTATTTCTACCTACAGGTTCTTTTCTGCATGTCTGTCTCTTTGTCTTCTATTGCTTTGAAAGGTGTGTGGGTGAGGAAATATTTTCTTTTGAAGGCAACTCTCAATTTAGTATTTACTATTATTCCTATTTATTAGTTGTTATTCTATAGGAAAGGATAGTGTGTAGCTGTGTGATCTTTCAGCCACCATCTCTATTAAATCATCTGTGCAGCTTGTGAGAGATCAGGACAGGTAGAATGCACAGCAGGCGTCTGATTTGAGCCAGTTACTCATTTGCTGAGTGTTTGTGTTTATGCAAAGGGGCCTCTTCCTGCATATTTAATCTAGTGTAAGGCAGTGGCTTTTGTTGTGCTTAGACCACATACCTTTACTTCTTCCTTACACTGCAGCCAATGTTGAAGCCGAGAAAGTGTGGATAGTTAGAAGTGTGCCTGTGGTGTTTCAAGATTCTCAACTTTTCTCACTTGGTTGGGAATTACTGCTGCAGTTCAAAGCTTCGTCATTAATGGGTAAGTGTATTCTGTGAAATGCCACTTCTTGTCCACTTCTTAACTAACTGCTCAGCATTATTTCTTAATCCGAGTTTTAAAAGAGCCTTAGTTTTAAAGAGTTAGTTGTAGCCATTGAGATTGCAGACTTAGCTTTTCTGTGTTAGGGTCTGTTCTTCCCTTGCACAGAAGAATAGCAAAAGCATAATATGGCTTTTTTGGAAACTGTTAAAGAACATATTTAGCTTGCTTTTTTTTTCCTGATATGCAAGTTGTTTAGATGATTTTTTGTTTCCTGAAAATTTTAAAATAGTATACAACATAAGTTCTTGTTCTCTCTCTCCCTCTCTCTCTCTTTTTCTCCCTCCCTCCCTCCCTCTCTCTTTTTCGTGCACTCCCCCGAAAAAAGGAAGTTCNCCCCCCCCCCCGCACACTTCTGTGTGGGAAATTACAGAAGGAATTTCATTTTTATATCCTCAGCTAGGGTCCTCAATTTTTAGTAGGGTTTTTTTTTCATGTGCAGTTTGTAATGTTTGCTGATATTAATAGCACACTAGAGAAGTTAACTCTGATGCAAGTAGTAACAGGGCTACAGCGTAGGAAACCTGTTTATTATACAGGGGACAACAGGGGTGGAGGAAGATGACATCGCTGTTGCTTCTTCATAAGGGGCAAAATTTGCATAATGGCATCCTACTTTTAAGTGTTTACAATTTAAAGATCACTTGCTGTTGCTTTTAATCAAGACAAAATTGCTGCAGTATGATACTTTACCAATTGTGCGACGACAAGTCCATTTTGAACAGAATCTGGTTCAGAAAAAATAAAAAAGGAACGGGGAGAAAATCTATGACTGAAATGCCTCAGAGGAAACATGCCATAATTTTCATGTTACCTGGAAGCTTCCCTTTAAAACTCCAATTTCAAAGGAAGGTTATGCGTTCCTGGTGTTGTTTTTAATGAGAAAATGAAAAATAGCTAATCTTTAGCGCCTTGAATGGCAATATATTCTAGATTTGGTGAACATAGAGATACCTCTCTTTGGATCAGAAATAGGTGTTTAGGTTACCAATTAACTATTTCCTTCATCTGAGTGACTCTTCTCAAACAGAAGAGTGTGCTGTTCTACCACATGTTGCAAGTATAAGGATCTGAATAAAATTGCATCAGTGTTTTTAAAATGTGTAAAGACTTGCTGGTTTTTTTTTTTTTTTTTAGTGCNGTTTTTTTTTTTTTTTTGAGTGCAGAATAACACACAAACTCAGGAACATTTTATTAACAATAAGATGCCTAAGTTTTTTTTTAATAGCAACATTGTAAATAGCTTATCTAATTGTAAATGTATTACTTTTATAGTCTCTTTATGAGGAAAAAGCACCTCAGTCAAAGTGCCTTATGTGATTAGCGCTATTGTATTCTTAAATTTTGATTGATAGAGATAATAGTTTTCACTTAAAAATACAGACAGGTACTTTAACTTTCCATGACAATAGCTATTTGCATTTCTTTTATCTTTTTGTTTAACATTTGTGGGGGTTGGGACAGATTTGATTATTAACTCTTATTGCACACTGTGGTAAATGCTAAAACAAAGCTTTTGTTACAATTTCAAAGATACAAGAGCAAATATTGTTTTTATTGCTTCGGTGTTTAAAGGCAGTAAAGGGATACCTCAGAGATAGTTTCACATGACCACAGCCAAGGTTATTGCTTTGCGGGAAGGTAAGAGAATAATCTGCCAATTCTGGGGAAAAAAATATCTAGGCTTCTGCATTATGGGTAGCCTGGAAGCAAAAAACAAATTTGCCAGAAAGACAAGAATACTAGAAAGTTCTTCCCTGTGTAACGTCCCTCTTCCTCCTTAACATCAAAAGTGAAACTGTTAAATTCACTTGAATTTAAAACTGGCTGAAAGGGAAGATGGTACAGATTTATGCAGTAAAATAATCATGCTATGGCTTATTGGTAGAACAATAAAATGTGTATTGTGTCAAAATCTGAGAGCAAACTAGAATTTTTAATATAAGAAAAGAATATATTGGATATGTCAGCAAATGTATTTATTATATCAGATATCACATACACTGTAAAGCTGAAATCTAAAAGCTTATATCATATGACTTAAACTGAATCTTTACAGAGTAAATTAGAAGTCTTTTTCCTCCTCTTGCTTTAAAACTTGCTTTAATTTTAATGGAATGGTTAATAGAATAATTCTAATACAATTGCATTGGGGTTGAAGATGGTATTAATGATTAGATAGTACAAGAGAAGGAAATGTTGAGGAAGATTTGTTACTTGATTTCCTAAGAACTACCAGATAGGTGTTCTGCATATCTCTTGATTTTGTATAGTTGATAACTTTTAGAGGATATATTGTGGTCTTCCAGACTTCCACCAGGGTGAGCTCTGATGTATAATATTAAATCATAAAAAATAAAAACTCTGCTGAGAAAAATACCTTTTAAGGGTAATTCAGTGTGGTTGCACTATAAACAAGATTTATATTTAAGATTTCTTTCAGCTGTTATTATATCTCAAATAATCCTGCTCTGAAAATTATTACTTCAGATTTGCACAAGAACAATGTAACGTATTCATGTTTACTTGGAAGTAAGACAAAGTGTGACATATGGGATTTGCCTCTCATTAAAATCTTTAGATTACAGTTTAAATTTGGATACAATCTGAAATAGATTGCTAGGAAATGAGTACAATTAAATATAAAACAGTACTGATGCCACTGAATACACTATTATTGTACTCTATATGAAATAATTAAAACAATTAAAATATACTTTTATTATTTTAATACCGTTTTCTTCAATGTAAGCATTCAGTACTGTCACATTCACAAAATTACAAAAACAAAGAAGGGAGCAGGTCATTTCATTTTATCATTGACTTAAATGAGAGAAGAATATGATACAGCATTGTAATAATTTTTCATGGTTCTTTTAAATTTATTCAGGAGAATCCCATTTTATTATATTCTATCTTTCATTTACATTTTATCCTTTCAGTATACATTGTGCTTTTATAAGCTTTATGTTCCTTTACATAATGTTGCTTTCAAATAATTTTAGCATATTTTAGCCATTTAAATAACAATAGGTACATCTTGACGTAACACATTTGGATGTTTTTAATCATCTAGATTAATTTTTATTAAGAAGGGATGCTGGTTTTTTTTTGTCCCAGTAGTTTTTGAAACAATTGATGAAGGTATCCTTCTGAATTGATTGCTGGGATTAGGCTTTGGGGCATTGTAATAATGTGATGGTTACAATTTTTGTTGTTCAGTCTTGTCCAGAAAAATGTTTTAGATTTTTTAACACCATGACCATTGGCTTTGATTTCATATTTTCCATTTGTCCCTTTGGTTATTTTATATTGAAAACTGTTTGGAAAAGTTCTCTAAAGCTTCCTTATGAAGAACCGTGAAACAGTGGTTGCTATTTGACCCTAATCCTCTCCACCCATAAGTCCAAGGAAACTTTTACTGTAATACCTTTTCATGTTGCCTCAGTAGTGGGCTGTTTTCCAGGACGTAATGGTGCTTTTGCAAGTTAAGTTGAGTTTTCCAGTTTCTGAGTAAGTTTGATTTGGCGACAGTTACTCATATCTAAATCATATCATAGATTATCATATATAGATTACTACAGTATATAGAACTCTCCTTGCAAGAATATATGGAAGCTACAAACATTTCAAAAGGCAGTCACTATTAAGTGGTACCCAATATAAAGATTGTATTAGCAATTATTTTCTGTGCTCACATCAAGAAGTTTGCCTTAAGTTTTAATGTACAGAGCTGAATGATTTGAAAGTCTACTTTTTACTGCTTTAAGAAATTGTCCATTTATTAAAATATGTCTAATTTGAGCAAAGCCTACTCTTCTCCCATCCCTACATTACAGTGGCTTCACTTTCCAGAATACCCAAAGGTCCTTCTCCTGTAGTACTCTGTGGATAGTCATCTACCTCTATTCTCTTTGATATTGGAATGAAGAGCTAAGCCACATCATGTTAATTGGCTTATTAGCTTAATCTAGTAAATAACTGGTTTGTTTGTTTGTTGTATTTATATACCACCAGATTCAACAGAAACAACTCTTAGGTAGTTTATTATATTAAAACATAAAAGACCAATAAAAACCTAAGCAGTCATAAATTGTGCAATAACCATTCATTGCTTGAAGCATCTCTGATATTTTCCAGAAGACCAGCAATGAGAGTGTAAATCCATTCTCAAGGAAGAGTGTGTATGTAGCAGAATGTGTTAAAGCAATGGGTTAGAAATTAGAAGAACATGATATCTAGTCACACCTTAGGCATGAAGCCAGTTGAGACCTTGAAAATTCTCTTTTCTCAGTGCAGGAAGAAGAAAGCAATGGCAACTCGATTATGAAATCTTGTCAAGCAATGATTTGTCCAGAGAGTCACAAGGAGTCAACAGCAAATGATTACACTAATAAAGGGGTAAATATATATGCCCTGTATATATTTCCATAACCCATTTATTAGTGTAATCATTATTTGCTGATTGGTTGAGCCCACACAACACATTAAGGCATCAATCATATTTAACAATTACAACAGTAAAGTTTGCTAACTTACAAGGAGGAGATGGCAGCCAATATTAGAAATTTTTCTGTGCTCCTAAAATGGAGACAGGATTATCAGGAGATGTACACGTTTAATATAGGTCAGTGGATATATTTATTCCTCTTATCTAATTAAAAAATGTAAAACAAAGGTCTGTAATAAAAAGGTGGGATGTGAAGAAGATATCAAGGAAAATGTGATAATATGCAGGTATTACCATATGTATATATTATCAGAGGAGGCCAAGCAAGGAAATCCTGCCAGGCAAGTGGAAGTCAGCTTATATCATTAGGTATATTTTTAGTGAATTTATAGACTGGCCCATATTTAAGTATTCTGAACTGAATCAATTGTATAGTAACAAGATTAAACCCCCTGATTTTTTAAAAAATTAAATATCTATTGCATTCACTATATCGTACCTGAAATTAGTATTGTCTGTCAAATAACCTAGAACTCATTTTATATTTATCCTGAATGAAGTCAAGGTAATACTATTAGTTTACCTTTGTGGCAAATAAACAGATTCTAACTTGTACCCTTCAGGAATTAAAAAATAGTAGGAATTAGAAAATTGTGTCTTTTAAAGTATTACATTCTTTTTGCACAAGAGAGAATGAGCACTTTACATAAAAGGATGGGGATAGAATCAATTTGTTGTGTAACTCAACACAATAAAAGCTATAATAAATAATAAAAAACATAATCTGGGGAGGGGTGAACCAAAGCAACAACAAAAAGAACCGCTGTAATGATAAAAATGAAAGAATAAAAAGATAAAAGAATTAGACTCAGTTCATGGATACAAAGAGATGAACCCAAATGTAGCCGTATCTGTGAGAACAAAGGAATCAGAGTAATATATTCCTTAAGTGAAAATAAATGGATAGCCAGCAAGATTAGGAAACTTTGCGCTAAAGAACAAAGTGGGACTCATCTTCAGAGTTTTTCTTTGCTCCCAAAGACTGTTTTGTTTGCTGAACAAAGCTTCTCAGCGGCTGGTACTGATAACTGTCTATCTTGTGACAGTCAACTTTTATTAGGTCTCTCTGAAAAAACATTCACCATTAAACACAGTTGGATTCATTTGTTATTTTGTTTACATTTGCCCTTGTTAATGGTGCCAATGAAAATATCTTCAGTGTTGTCACTACTTCTGATCAGCCAGACTCATTGTTGTATCCATTTTGTCCTCAGGGTAAGAAGAGTGACTTTCAGGGTCTGCTGAACCTGAAGATTGCTTGACAGAAGTTTCTGAAAAGGTAAATAAAAAAATTTCATATTTTTTTCTTACTTTTTACTGTATTTTTACCTTGCTGGTCTGCTTGTCCATAAAAGCACCTCAATCCTCAGACATCTACAATGTTTACACTTCCTGACATTCCTATCTAAAAATAAAATGAACCTGATAGCATCAGTATGATAAAAATCAAAATTAGTAGACTATTCTACAACTGTGTTATCCTACAACTGTGTTAAAATCAAACTTATGCAGTGTAATGAATGTTGTGTATGTTTATGCAAAAGTGACTACTATTATCAGAGAAAATTGCTTCTTATTATTAAGAGTAGTATCCT
The DNA here is from genome assembly GCA_004320025.1 of Laticauda laticaudata. Lineage (NCBI taxonomy): Eukaryota > Metazoa > Chordata > Lepidosauria > Squamata > Elapidae > Laticauda > Laticauda laticaudata. The sequence goes on from BHFT01014126.1 coordinate 53,508, forward strand.
TGCAATTCAGTCCTTTTAAAACTTATAAAGTTTTGTTGTTATGTTTGGTTTATGTTACGTGTAGAGTTTGTTACAGGCTTGACTGGTAAGCAAGTTTAGTTATTGCGTGATGGCAGAGTCTTTTCTACTAGAAGAAGTAGTGAGTTGGATAGTTGGGTTGTACGCCTAAAAGAAATATCAATCACTCATTTCAAGCAAATTTATACAGGAGAGTAGCCTAAGGCTGAAATCCAAGGAACATTTGATTCAGAGTAACTTTGATTGAAATCAAGGAGACTTAAGATCCCAGATGAATCTTGTACAATAGATTGCTTCCTGAGATTCGCAGATTCACATTTTTAAAAGTTCTTGATGAAAACTAGAATGAAGCTAATGATGCTTTGGAGCAGGAGTGTCAAACTCACGTTGTTACGGCGGTGTCATGTGATGTATCGGGACTTTCCCCTCCTTCGCTAATGTGGGCATGGCCAGCATGTGAAACATCCAGCTCACGGGCTGGGGGTTTGACAGCCCTATTTTAGCATATTCCTGTTTCTCTCTACTTTTGGAATACCTCAAAAATCTGTTTGTGTATAGGTGCGCCCCTTGAATAGTTAACAATTAATGTCTTTGTCTTGGTAATGGTATCAATACTACCTAAAAAAAAATATAATTTTTTCATCTTAGTACATGCATAAATATTTGCTTGAGGAGACACTACCTAAAACTGTTGTTGTTCTGCTTTACATTCGATCGTAATATAATCTGAAATGTTAATGAATTTAGACAATAGGACAGGATTGACCATCTTTGGAAGTCAGTGAGAATACTGGATATTTTCTACAAAAGGTTTTCTGGAAGATGTGGTCAGACAAAAACATATTTTTACCTGAATAAAAACTGGTGAAGTTACTGCTTACTATCTAATAGGCTTTTCATACATATTTTTTCACGATACTTTTCTTTCAACTTGTTCAAATAAATGAACAAAAAGGCAGGCAAACAAGGAACTTGATAGACAAATAGGGATATGTTCATCTGGACACCGTGTTGCCTCCTTATGTTACATTATTATATGTTGTTTTGCATTATACAGGTACTAATCTGCACTTGATTGTATTATATTGTACTTTCAACAGAGGCCAACCATTTGTATATTATATAGAACTTGCTACAATTTAATTATAAATATAATTTTTATAATGTGAAATATTTATTTTGACAAGTTATAAAATAATATCTTTATATAAAGAATAAATATAGGCTTACTGCTTATGTTTTATGTTGAGAAAAATATTATTTTGAGAGCTGCTTCTTCAAAATAAGAGGTGAGAGTTTACAAAGTCACTTTTGCATTATAGGAAAAGTATGATACATTTATCAGCCCTGTTTTGTGTTTGTTTGTTTTTTAATTTTTTTTTTAAATAGTATATTTAAGTTTCATATATTTAAAAAATAACAAACATATATGAACATGTATATATGTATATATATGTATACATATATGTACATGTATGCGTTTCATAACTTACTCAGTTGTCAAGTGTTGCTTTTTTTTAAAACATTCATACCAACAATTCCAAACTTTATAGTATTTACTGTCTTTGTTGTTTTTCAGTAATTTGGTTAGGCTATCCATCTCTGCAAACTCATGAATTTTTTTATGACCATCTCTTCTGAAGGGACAATAGACAGTTTCCAATTTTGTGCATAAATTACTCTGGCTGCCGTTATAAAGTGAAAAATTAACTATTGATTTTTTTTTCTATTTTTGAATCTATCATACCCCAGCAAAAAGGTTTCGGGTTCAAGTTTTACATCTTGTTTAGTTATATTTAGAATCCAATTTTTAATATTTCTCCAAAACTTCTGGGCATTATAACATGCCACCACAAATGAAAGTATGTTCCCTGGATGCAGTTACACTTCCAACAATTTGGGGGGAGGTTCGGAAACAGCCCAATCTTGTGGGAGGCAAGTGCCAACGATACACCATTTTATATAGATTCTCTTTGTACGAGGCTGACATAGTTAATTTGTAATTTATTTCCTAAAATGCATTCCCACTTTTCTAATTCAATACTGTGGTCCACATTTTTTGCCCAAAGTTATCATACATTCCTTGGCTATTTCTTCTTTTTAATTGTAATCCAAAAGATATTTTATATATTTTACTAATCAATTTCCTTTCCTTCCATGCCAAATCTTATCTAATTCTTGATAGGTCATATTTAAACCAAATTGTTCTTTATCTTTTTTGTGATGCATTGTATCTGCACATAGGGCCACCATGTATCTCTTTTCCCTGGATTTGTATTTGATTCCTACCTTTAACTCTTCCGGTTTCATGTAATAAATCTTTATATCTTACAATATTATCAAAATCTGAAAACATTTGGTGTGTGTAACTGCCTCCATTGTAGATACCAAAGTGAGGACCTATACAGTAATGTATTTTTTAATCTTTTCCCAACATGGTATTACACACTCTTATATAATGTCTTTGAAAGTACAAGTGATGTTTACTCTTTCTATCCCACATAAAATGCGTTGCCATCCAAATTGGAGATCAAAGGCCCTCTAACTGTAAGATCCTTTATTTATCAAAGTAGCCCAGTCCTTGAGCTAGGTGCTATCACAGCTAGTAATATGTTTTGAAATCTGGAAGACCAAACCTCCTTTCTTTCTATTTTCTGTAAACAATTTATATTGTTATGTTCTGGTTTTTCCCCTGCATATGTAATTTTGGATATATGTTTATATTTACAATTCACCAAAAAAGCTTTTTTCCAACTTGATTGGCACCGGTCTGAAATAGGAACAACAGTTTTTGGCAAAATATTCTTTTTATTATTGCGATAACGACCGAATGAGCAGATATTGTAGTTTAGCCCAATTATCTAAATCTTTAAATATTTGAATTGCTAATTTTATCACAATTATCTTTTTAATTTATGACACCTAGCTGTCATGCCATATCCCCAATATTTTACTTTATTTACCACCCATATCTTTGTTATTTATCTTCCTTTTGTTCATTTGTTACAGTTTTTTGTTATTACTTTGTTTCTTTATTAATTTTCAACCCTGCATCTTTCCTATTTGTTCTATTTCTTTTATTAAAGTGAGGGTGTCATTTTCTACTATAAATACCATGTTATCAGAGCATACTTGAAAGTTGTACTCCTTTTTTAACTTTTAATCCCTGATCTCTTGATTTGTCAGATTTGTACCAGTAGCGTCTCTTCGAGCTAATATATAGAGTAAGGAAGTTAAAGGGGCATCCTTGTCTTACCCCTTATTTATCCTTATATTATCTATATTTCCCCTTTATTAATATTTTTGCAGTTTTTGGGCATTATACTGTATATTGTTTTAATGAATTCCTTAGAATTTTTTTGCCAAATTTCATGCCTGCCCAATGTGTTGATAAGAAATTCCAAATTCAAGTTTGTCAAAAGCTGTCTGAGCGTCTAAAACATCAGTGCCATTTCTTAATTGTATGTAATTCATAGATTCTAAATATCCATAATTAATTCTTGTATTGTTGTCTTCGATTTGTCAATATGGAAGAAACCCATTCTGGTCAGTATGAATAATTCTGCTTAATATTTCTTTAGTCTTTCCGCCAGTATTGTGGGCCAAAATCTTATCATCTATTATTTAAAAGTGTATGGCTTGTAATTTTGAATTTTTTGGGGTGTGATTGCCTTTGGTGAATAAGGTTTGTATACGCTTTGGTCCATGACTTTGTATATTAGCACTATCAGGCTTCATTATATAAAGTCTATCATTAACTCCTCGATAACTCTTGGAACTCCTATAAATTCAGAAAGAATTCCATCCGGGCCAGGGGTTTTATTTGACTTTTGGGCTCCAATTGCCTTTTCTAATTTCTTCTATTGATAGTTATTATTTAAAATACATTTCTCTTTATCCGTAATTTCCCGGCAATTTTTTTTCCTTCAGATATTGATCAATAAGTTCTTCTGGTACTTCTTCTTGATTGTATAGATTTGTAAAACAAATCCTTAGCAATATCTTTCTTTTCCTTAGCCTGAGTACATACCTTTCCTTCTTGGTCTTGGAGAGCTACAATCGTTCTTATTCCTTGTTCTTCTTCTTTTTTTTAATGGGCTAACCATCTCCCTGGCTTATTTGCATTTTCAAATAATTTTGTTTTACTAATTTAACATTTTGGGCCAGTCTTCCTGCATACTTAAATTTATCTTAAGTTTTACCAAATCTATTTCTTTATTAATATTTGAATTTCAGATCAATTTGTCTACTTGCTTTAAATCTTTTAGTTACTCTCTCCAAACGTTTTGTTGTTGCCTTTTTTCTTTATTCTTTTTAGTACTATAACCCAATAGTTAAACCTCTCATATAAGCTTTTGTTGTATCCCAGAGGTTTTGAAGGGATGTATGTTCTCTCTTATTTATTTCAAAAATAATTTCAATTCTTTTTTCACCATTTCAATATATTCGTTATCTTTTGTATACTATTATTAAATGTCCATCTTCCAATCATTCTCTTTCCTTTCCACCTAATTTGAATTACGGTTATGATCAGCCCATCCATTTGGCAATTGATTAATATAATTTATCAGTAAAATAATAAGATAAGGATAACTAGTTATATATGATTTATTCTTTGACCATCTAATCATTCATATGCTTATAGAATCACTTTCCAACAATTATTCAATTAATCCAAAAAGTTCAATCAGTATTAAGCAATATTCCATATACAAATTTCTAACGCATTTACGTCTATCAAGTTAGTTTTCTACCAATGTCACTTAAGTAGGTTTATATTTTACCAATAAGTCAGATCCAAAGTCTTTTTGGTAACTGTCTTACAACAACTCTTAATTCAAAATGTCCTCATTCCAAGTTGCACAGTCACTTTCTCCATTTCGTTTCTTCTTTCTGTTTGTATATTTTCTTTTTGCTCTTTTACTCCCACATAGTCACAGTTCTACTCCTAAACCTTAAACAGAACTTCCTTGTTTTATTGTCAGAGTTGTCTATTAATATTTATCAAATTAAAGTTTCTTTTCCCCAATTCTTTCTTCCGATCTTTCAGTGCATCAAAAGTTCTTTTCCAAATTTTACACTCTTAGCTGTCCTTTCGTTTTCCTATACCTCACTTCTTTTTCTTGACCCACTTCTCAAATAAACCGACAATAAGGTTCTATAATTCACTCGTCCACTCGCAAAGCAAATGTTATTATCCTACCCTTCATCTACTCAAGTTCACGATTCCATTAGTCAGCATAAATCTCTGCCATTGTTTTGGTCAGCACTCCTGTCAATAGTTTTGCTGCTTTACCACACCACTCAAATCGGAGCTTCCTTTACGATATATGCCAATATTCTGGAAATCTTCTTTAAATACACCTTTCCAGTGCTTAGCCTGCTGTTTCCCTCTTTTTGCTTCTTTTAATTGGGTGGGCTGCTGCGTCTCTAGTTCCGATCGTCACGGTCGTCACAATCTCCCTCTTCTGCCACTGTTTTTTTGGGGGGTTCTTCTTCCAGTTTCCAAGATAGCGGCACCTTCCCAAGACCTCCGTGTCTTCCCCTTTCTTTGCCTACCCCTCCAGGGTCCAATATGCTCCAAAAAGCTACCAACTAGCGAAAATGGGAATCTTTCAGAGCAGCGATCCGCTTCTCAGCTCCGCACCAACACAGCTCTCAAACAGAAGTTATCAGCCCTGTTTTGGTTTACATTGTCACTGATTGATTTAATTGTGGTAAGTGACATCAAGATTTTCAACAGGTTCCAGGAGAGTATGAAATGTTAATAAGTTTTAATAAATGGAACTGTAACTATGGAATGAACAGTAAAGGTTGCCATACAATAAGATATTCAAAAACCACATTTATGATAGTTTCCATTTTGCACTAAATGGAGGAAAGTGCAGTTGCTTGCTTTACACAAGTGTAAAGTGTGTGTTATTTCTTTTATGCATGACAGGGAAAACACTGTCAGAAAAAAAACAGTCAACAAAATCTTATCTTCAAGTCTTCTCATTGCCATCCATTGCCACTGCAATTTAATGTATCTTTGCTGCTGGCCATCCTCTTCTCTTTCTTTCCAAGCATGGATCGTAGTAGCATGGTAAACTCTGGATGCTCAGAGCACCTTCACACAATTAAAGCACATGAAATAGTTAGGGACAGTCCTCTACTTCAACAGTTCATTTAGTGACTGTTCAAAATTACAAGAACGCTGAAAAAAGTGACTTATTACCATTTTTCATATTTACAACCATTGCAGTATTCCCATGGTTATATGATTAAAATACAGATGCTTGGCAACGGACTCACATTTATGACAGTTTCAGTGTCCCAGAGTCCTGTGATCACTTTTTGCGACCTTCTAACAACCAGTCAATGGGGAAACCAGTTTCAGTTAATAACCCTGTTACTAACTTAACACTTGTAGTGATTCACTTAACAGTAGTGGCAAGAAAAGTCATAAAAAGGAGCAAATGCCTCACTTAGCAACAGAAATTTTGGTTTCAATTGTGGTCATAAGTCGAGGACTACACAGAGATAATCATCCTGTAGTCTCATTCTCTTTAGTTTTTCATTTACTAAAATGTTAGCATAGTCTATGTTTGAGGCAGAACTTGGACGAAAGCGCAGAATTGAAGAGAGCAATATTCATTATATAGTTGCCATGTTTGTTCTGAGAAAATAAATACACAAAGATCTCTTACACAACATCAGTAATGCCACTTCTGATTTGTGTCGTAACTTTTCCAGGTTTGTGACATATTTCCCCTTCTCCCAGCCTTCTGAAAAAGTCAGATTCTAAATCTGGAACATTGTAAACACAGAATGAGGTACAACTCATATTAAACTGGTATATCAACTGGTTTAATTTCATGTTAAACTGGGATTCCCCTCAAGCCCTGCCAGGCTGCCTCTTGTCGCAGGAGCACAATGATGTAATGGACAAAAGGAATAAGGAGGAAGAGCCACAACCAAGGCAATAGTCAGGTAAAGTTGGAATGTTAAGGAGGAAATCTTAATTGGACTAAATGGTGAAGAAACAAATGTAACAGGAAACAGACTTAAAGGTTTCTCCCATTCCAATGATGTACACAGTTTATAAAACAATCCTTACATAAATGGACATCACCAGATGTCCACACAGCTTAAAAGAGGCTATATTATTGATGTAAGGAAGAGGAAAAACTGAGTTATAACAGCAAAGACATAGCCAGGGGCTGGTTGTTGAACAGATCATAATCCGTTTATGAGCAATTTCCAAATCACACTAAAAACAAAAGAAGAAAGCCAGCCAATGTCCACATTATGATCTTGAGTTTATACTCACCATCTTCAAGAAGAATATCAGAAATCACTTTGAAGCCCTGAAGGTCATTCATATGGAACCACAAGAACTGAGGGGATAAAATCAAAAGAAATTATTAAGGATGAATATGAAAAGGGACTGCCAAGAGCAAGACACAGTAACAGGTAACAGGTACTAAAAATTGCCAAGAAGAAAAAAGAACCCAGAGCCAATGAAAATGAAGAAGAAACTTACCAAAGAATTTTTAGAAAAGACCAGAAACAGTATTACAAATAAACATCTATGCAGATATTTAAGATCAAAGCAGATAAGGAAAAACAAATGAAGTTTCCAAAAGTCAGAAGGAAGTTCCACTGGATAGATAGTAATGGATTAAAAAGATTAATGAAAGATGGTTTTAAAATTGGAGAAGAAATCTCAATAACCTATCATAGGCTGATGATCCTATTCTGGTATTTGAAATGATCTGTACGCTCTAGGAACAAAGGTCAAAAAGCACAGGAAAAAAAACTTGAAACTAAGATTAAGGTTAAACTAATGAGAACAGGTACAGGAACCAGTTTTATAGATTAAGACATTGAAGAGACTGAAGTGGTGGAAACCTTCTCCATCTGTTTTTAATCCTAGTCCAGTGTTTTTACAACTGTGCTCTAGTTATGAAATTCAAGGACCATTTTTGAGAAAAATTAGATTAAGATTAAATATAAATAAAACCAGATGAATGACAATATGTACAGCAACCAATCTTAAAACTAACTGTGGAGACACTGAGAAGACTCCTAAGAATGTCATAGATAACCAAGTAAACAAATAAATGAATGGCAGGACAAATGAATTCAGAATTTTCACTTGAAGCAAAAAATGACAATTCAAATTATCTTATTTTACCTAGATTCTGCAAGTACTCTGCTCCTTCAAAGAGTTCATTCTGGAAAGGTATAAAGAAAGAAAAGAGGACCAATATTAAGAATAGACTACGTTACAGTGTTAATGGGTGTCCTATTGAAAGATGATAGTGTAAGCTGAAGCTGATCATCCCTTTAAAGGTCTGCTTGTTGGGTTGATAACAAATTGATGGCACATAATCAGTCTTTCAGTTTCACACATACACTTAGTTTACTTCAGTTGGGTATATAAAGCTGCAGTGAACTTCATTGTTAAAACGATTGATTCAGTTACAAATGGACAATTCAAGCCCATTTGGCAGGAAATGTATGGATGCTACTAAGGAAATAAATACTCTGTTAAGGTAGTTCTTGAGGGTTTTTTTGCAATATTTTTATGTATTTTGGGATGGAAACACTATGAAACTCATGTAGAAACTCACCTTTTAAAAATTATGTTTGTGTAGGAGTTCGTTATACAAAATGAGTGAATTTGTCCTTGGTGTAACAAGCTTCTCTTTATAGGTAATCTTCAACTTATGACCACTATACAGACCAAAATTAATGTTGCTAAGTGAGAAACTTGTTTAGTGAGTTTTGCCCCATTTTATGACTTTTCTTGCTACATTTGTTAAGTGAATCACTGCAGTTATTAAATTAATAAATTAACTAATAACTTGTTAAGTGAATCTGGTTTTCCCATTGACTTTGTCAGAAGGTTGCAAAAGGTGATCTCATGACCTGGGACACTGAAACTGTAATAAATGTGAGTAAGTTGGCAAGCATCTGAATATAAATCACATGACCATGGGGATGTTGCAACAATAAGTATGAAAAATTGTCATAATTCACTTTTCCTAGTGTGATGTAACTAAGCAAACTAGGTGTTGTCATTACGGAAACTGTTGTAATTCAAGGACTTGTAATACAGTATATGTATCAGCAAAACTATGAAAGTGGATAGATGTTCATCATATATTTAAGTGAAACTAATATGGAATATGGATTCACTGGAAAAGAGTCTAATGCTGAGAATGATTGAGGGTAAAAGAAGAAGGGGACAGCAGAGAATGAGGTGGCTGGATGGAGTCACTGAAGCAGCCAACATGAACTTCAATGGACTCTGGAGGATGGTAGAGGACAGGAAAGCCTGGAGGAACGTTGTCCAGGGTGTTGCGATGGGTCGGATTTGACTTTGCGACTAACAACAACAACAATATGGAATTACTTTTTCCATTATTCTAATTTTCTGGCTTTTTTTTTCCAAGTGTATGAACTTTTAAATGTACGTTTTCAATTTTGCAAGACACTAGCAAACTAGCAGTATGAACTGAGATTCCAGATTACATTTTTAAAAATGTGCTTTTTTTCAGTATAAGTAAAATTGACTTCTGGATGTATTGGCATCCTACCATTTAACTCTGTTCTGTGCAATTTTTAAAATCTACATTACATTGATTTTGCATTTTCATTATTCTGTTTCTCCAGCCAGATGCTCTCAAAATAACTTAGGTTACATTGCTTACATTATTTCATTAGTATTCCAGTCTTCACATAATGTGGGAAATAATAGAGTTGTTGTAAAAGTTATTTGAAATTCATAAAGTTGAGGAAATTTTGGTCTTTTCTAGATGTATCTGGTTGTTACAGTGTGAGTTTTACACTACAACATTAAATATTCGTGTTCAGGAAGTGGTGTGTGGATAATTCTTGTTTGCTTGCAGCTATACACAGTTCACTAGGCAATGATGTCACAAATTGAATGAAAACAAGAATTATGAAAAATGGTGAATAAGAAAAAGGAGAAAAAGCAAAGCAAGATGTTGAACCAGAGCAAAGGGATCAAGGGTAACAAACTTGCAATGTCACATTGACTTTTTCCCCCATCACTAAACTAGAGGTGGGGTTGGCCAGTGCATGGCTCATCTGGCCTGCAGGCCACAAGTTTGATACCCCTACCCCAGATAAAGAAAAATACTTGGTCTAGTATCAAAATGCTATGAGAAGTACTAGATGAATTTCATTATGTGTTGGGTGGGGAAAAGCAAACCTAACAGACTAGTCAGTGAATACAGAACAAATAAGTCCACAAAGTATCTTATAACACATCGTAGTAATTCGAATCGGATTTTACCAGAACTTGCATGGGTTGATGCAAGATTATCTCTGCCCGTATGGTTATAGTCTGTCCATAGTGCTCAGAGTTGTTCCATCCGGATAAACTAACAAGAGGTTTTCAAAGCCACCAGAGGTAACTGTTTCCATAGTGACAACATTGAAAAGTAAAATGTGAATTTTTAGAGGCAAAGCAACTCTTTCCAAAATAAGATGAATACTTCCGAATTTACCTTTGTAAAGGATTAGGTTTAAAAGTAATTAAATAACAGTCTAATAATAAACTACTAGATAGTCCTTGACCTATAACCACAATTGAGCCCAAAATTAGTGTTGCTAGGCGAGACGTTTGTTAAGTGATTTTTGTCCCATTTTAGAAGCTTTCTTGCAACAAATGTTATGTGAATCATTGTAGCTGTTAAGTTAGTAACATGGTTGTTAAGTGAATCTGATTTTCCCCACTGACTTTGCCTGCCAGAAGTTTGCAAAAGGCAATCACATGACTTAGGGACAGTGTAAACTTCATAAACATGAACCAATTGCCAAGCATCCACATTTTGACCACGTAACTATGAGGATTCTGAAACCGTCATAAGTGTATAAAAATGATCATAAGTCACTTTTTTCAGTGCCATTCCAACTTTGAACAGTCACTAAAATGAACTGTTGTAAGTCGAGGACTATCTGTATTAAGCAGTGACCCCTTTCCTTTTGCAGTGTTGTTCCTTCTGAAATGTGGGACATGCTTACAGTTTCCAGCATTTGTTAAAGAGCCAACACTTAGTCAGGGGTGGGTTTCTACCGGTTCTGTCCACCTGTGTAGAACCGGTAGCTCTGAAGAGCAGCAGACATAGAACCATTTCTATGTCTGCTGATGTTTTTGCCCATCTGCCTGCCCGGACTCTTACCTGACCTTTATTTCCTGCTTTTTCAACTTCAGCTGCCGTGCAAGGCACAGCTGCAGTTTAAAAAGGAAGAAAAAAGTGCTTTTTGAAAGGCTGCTTCTCTGCATACAGCGTGCTGATGACAATTTACAGGCGTGCATGAGCAGCGTGAAGGAAAACACATCGTAAATCAACGAACCTCGTAAATCAACGAACCAGCAGTTAACCCTGTCGGATCCCACCCCTGCACTTAGTCCTTTCTTATATGAAAGTTGTATGTATAGTGACAAGTTGTACATTTAGTAATTGCCTCATTTAGCCACTATTTGCAGTTATGATGTTGATGAAAAAGTAACTTTACAGTCAATTTTTGCATTTTCAACTTTCATAAGGCTGCAAAGCAAAGGCAAGTTGAAATAAGAATGAAATCAGTTTTACCTTCTCATTTGCTTTATAAATTAATGTTTTTTTTTACCATTTTAGTCTATGATTAATAGTATTTTAATTGGTTGTAAACTGTTTTTGTATAAATGAGTAAATTAAAGATGTGCTTCAAATCCAATACACAGTTTCAGAATTTTTCAGGAAATTAATCAAATTAAACTAAATTAAACATTCTGAGGACTAAATTCTGATTGAAATTGAAAAAATTAAAAGCTTTATGACATCCGTTGAGGAGCATGATAGAACGATAAATAAATAGATTTTGGATCTATCAATAAAGGAGAATATTTGCAGCTCAGGGATGAAACAAGGGGTCCTTAGTGCTCTCTGAGCTTGGTTGCTTTCTTGCAGACCTAGTTTGGCTAATGAAATGTTTCAAGAAAAAAAATCGAGGCCAGAGAGCACCAAGGACCCCTCATTTTGGAAATAATCTTTTAATTTTGATTTTCTGTAAATAAAAATTTATGTCGCTTTTTGGATACAATTTGATGAAATTGATAGACTATTAATATCTTCTTTAGAGATTAAATCTACGAAGTTTCACATTGATAGATACAGGAGGTTTTTCCTATCTTGCCTATATAATGTCTATACAAAGTGCAGTTGCTGTACAGCTTCTAATTATAGAAGGTCAAGTGTAGGTGTTTTATAGCTGTAATCCTTTCAATTTATTTTTAAAAATAAAGGAAAGTCCCGTGACTTTATTAGAATGAGAATCCCACCCTCAAGAGCTGTAATTGGAGAACCACTGATGAACCACTTCCTGTGGATCTTTAAACCATTTTACTTCTCTTTTATCTCTTTCCAGGCAAATGCTGTTTTAGAGCTGTGCCAAACATTTGAAAGGGGCCCTTCATAGAATGCACTGATGCAGAAGAAGAGTCTCTTCTCAATATGTGAACAGTTGTCCTCAAGGACACTGTTTAAAAAGAGTTTCCTAGTTACTAGCACATTCTCTTAGGTCCTGTACTTTGTAAAGTGTCTTTTGAATGTCTTTTTTGGGTTTCCACTTTTGTTTCTTTTTGGAGACAGTGTCTGGATTTTTCTCAAATTCTTACCAAAATTCAAACTTTTGGAAATGTGTGATTCAACTCAATGAGTTATCAGATTGGTCAAAATAATCCAAAATTTAGAATGTAGAATTCATCAGAATCCAGTACTTAATTCGTAATAACTATATCAACATTTCCATCTTGACTTGATTGATAGTAGAATTGCCCTCATGTTTTTTTCAAGATTCACATATATAGCACTTACTATATTATATTAGGGCTGGAAATTTACTGGCTAACTTTCATCCAATAGAGAACAGACACTAAACCTACAGAAGTACATGAATGTAATGGAAAAGATGACTTCATCTAATTTAAATGGTGCTATTGACATTAGAATGTTAAATTTGGACAGTTGAGTTTAAGCTCAGTAATTTTGATTATATTTATAATGGATCCTATTTGTGTGTTACTGATTGTTCATTAAAGTAGCATGGTCTTTCTTTAGATACCTACAGTAAACATTTGGTACTCTAAATTTTCTGATGGTTTAAAAGAAAGCTGATCTTCAGTATAAAAAGAGGAACAAACATTGAAGAAGCATTTTCTTTCAAGTTATTTCTAAGCTTGAAGTATTATTTTAGTAAATTCCTACTCTTCCCCCCTCCATTCCCAAATAATTTTTTAAAAGTATCTACCAGCCAGCCAAATTTGAACAATGTTAGCTTATGTAGTTCAACAGATGGAACAATTTACTACATGTTTTTTTCCAATGAAACCAGAACTAAAACTTCTTATTATTAACTAGGTCATGCCGACGAAAGTTACATCCATGCGTTCTAAGTTGTTTCTCTACTCAATCTTTCTTCAAAATAACACACTAAAGTCAAACAGTGAAGTTCTAGGGGGAAAAAGTTTTAACAATACTGTTAAAGTTTTCATACATGATAAGATTCTAATTTCATTTAATCAATTCAATAAATATTTAAAATATTTGGTTGATTGCACATAAAGAAACTGAAAAGAACTACAAAACATGTAACTAAGTGTCTTAGTGTTGATAAAGTGTCTAGTACTGATAAAAAAGCATTGGCATGATTTTTATTTTTTAAATGGAGGAATCACGAGAGATTCTATGAAGTTATGCACAATATCCATTTTCTTATAGCTAAATATGATTTGCAATTGTTTTGAAAAATCTCTGCTAAAGATTACAACAAATTAATTTGTTGGCCTGAATTTTTATGTTGACTTTTTAAATTACTAAAGGCTTCTATGAAACTATATTTCTCCTTTTATGTCTATGTTTGCATGAATGTTGTTTATTTTGTGATTAGCAATTCTAAGTTGATTTATTTATTTACTTTATAAAAATAGATTTGTCTGTTGTTTGGGGGGGTTGTCAGATGTTTTGAGATAAACTTGAAACAAAACTTCTAAGCAAAAATTAATTTGTGGAATAAATCTTAAATTAAGGATTTAAAGGATTAAAGAAAAGAATTCTTTTTTACTTATTTTCTGCATTATTATGAAGAAAAAATCATAATTGACCTTAAAATATGTATTTTTTGTTAAATTTATATATTGTTAACTATTTGTGTAATTGACTCAATCTCCAAAGATTATAATTCAGTTTATTTTTATTGGTTTTCATTCAATTTAACTTTCTTGCAAAACGGAATATCTTAAACCCATATTTTTCAGTGATATTTAAAAACTTGTTGAACCTTTCACATTAAGAATTGAAGCTTGGAAAAATCATAGAAAAAAAGGCACTTTGTTAATCTGTTGTAACTGCCTTTAATGGGAATTTGTGAAAAGATAGAGCTCCTTCAAAGAATTTCTGACAAGTGCTATGTTTATAATCCTGCATGATCCAAACAAAGCACATTTTTTAGAATCCCAATCTGAATCATTTCACAGCTGTAATTTTTTAATGTAAAATGTAGTGGAGTGTTAGGCTTGTTCACTTAGGCTGCATTATCAAAGATAGTTTCCAAGAAAATTTCTAGCATATAAATATAATATTAAAAAGTTATAAAAAAGACATGGCAGTCCAACAAAATTTCAAATGTCAAGTTATAATAGTGTTCACACAGACATACAGACTCTACTAAACCATAAGTGATTGTGGACATACATTCTTCAGTACTATTATTTGAGTCAAGATAGTTTATTTATTTGCTAAGAAGCCATATTTATCCTGTTTACTTTTGGCCTTTTTTCATGTCCTTCTCAAAGTTTGTTAACATAAAATAGAAAACATTTTTATGTATGTTGATACTGATCCAGATATAGTGGCCTGAGAACATTAGGGCTGCAATTTTAGACTTTTGTTGCTGTTTGTCAGAAAATAGTTTCACAAATGTAAAAGTTATGGTTGATGCATGTTTGGCTAAGAAATATTTGGCATGTGATCATGATTCTCTTCTAGCTGTAGAACCCTGGTTATCCATATCAAGCATACTATTTTGTCTTCACAAATTTTTTTAGATCATTTGTTTCATCTTGTACCACAAGAGTTTCTTTCAGGCTCAGAATCCTAATTATCAGGGTTAATTCAGAATTTCATAGTATTTGTTCTGCCAATAGCGCAATGGTCCACAAAATAGTGCAATGGTTACTCATCCACAAAACATCTTTTACAAAGAAGAAATAAGGTGTTAGTAAAATATTAAAACAATTGCTTTTTTTTTTTTTTT
>BHFT01014128.1:0-15047 GCA_004320025.1 Laticauda laticaudata
GTCAATGTCTGGAATACTCTACTTGACTCTGTGGTTTCTTCCCCAAACCCCAAAAACTTTAACCTTAGACTGTCTACCATTGTCCTCACCCCCTTCCTAAGAGGACTGTAGGGGGCGTGCATAAGCGCACCAATGCGCCTACTGTCCCTGTGTTAATGTTTCTTTTATTTTTCTTATATGTACCCATTTCATGTATTCATACCTATGTATATACTTATACTTATTATCTTGTAAGCGATTGACAAATCAAAATAAATAAATATTTAGTATACATTGTATCATGTCTTGATTTCTTTCCACCTTTGTTTGTTGAACAAACTGTAATCACCTGTGATGAGATGGGCAGCAAACAAATTTTATAAACAAATAATACTAAGCCATAAGCCATGCGTTACAAGCACAAATAATTGATATAGGTAGTCCTCATTTAATGATCATTCAAAGGGACTCTGAAAAGTTATGGACATTACAGAACCCCTTGGTCAAAATTTGGGCACTTTTCAGTCCACTTGTACTTGACTGCAGAGGCACTTCAATTTCCCCACCTGCCTATCTCCCCCATGTATGTCCTTTTGGCCCCCTGCATTCTGTGGTTGTTGCCACCTTCTTTGACTACATGCCCAAAAGCTCCTGAGCTTCTGTCTGGTAAGCTGCCCCTAAGCAACACAGTTCCGGGGTTGCTCTCTACTCTGCAATACAGAGTGCAGGTGGCTATAAAGACAGAGACAGGGAAATAGAGGTAATTGAAGAGAAGGCTTCCACTTACCTTGGAAGAACTGAGGCTTAGGGATGGAAGGGACCAAGCCCACAATGGCTTGGAGTGGGGTAGTCCTCGACCAATGACAGTGGAATTCAGTTAATGATGGCAGTAGGGAGTGCCAGGATTGCTGTCATTAAGTGATACAGTCATATGACTTCACAATTTACAACCATATTGCTTAGAGATGGAAAATTATGGTCCCAATGACTATTGTAACTACTTTTATATATCACACAGTATGCCAAAACTCAAGACACCATATAACATTTTGGCAGAACTTGTGAAGCCTATCATCGATAATTCAACTGATTTGGACTTCTGATCAAGTTTGAGATTCATGCAGCAGATGGAACTTAATGATGCAGTTGGAACTTGGATTTAGTAATAGGAAAAAAAAATACAGCATTAGAAGTGTCCAATTTCTAGCTTTACTTTCCAGGATCTCTTTTTCCATTCTTTTAGACTTACGATCAGTTGTATCTGTGGATTTTAGATGCTCTGAAGGCTTTGATAACAGAGGAAAAAAACAACATTCTAATAATTTTATAATCATAAATAAAAATAATATAATACTAAATGTATCTTAGCATACTTGAGACCTTGAACACTGTTTTTGTTGATTGATGTTTCCCATGGTTTTAGATTTTTGTTCCATTGTATCTGTTTACATTTTATGATTCTATGTTTTGTCTATATTATGCAGAGGAGTAGCTATCAAGTGGTATTGGAAACTGGAAACAACAACATAAAAGAATGAAGAGTTCTACAGACAAACATAAAAGAACGAAGAGTTCTTCAGATGCTTTCCTGATGCTTCTAATTCCTAGCATTCAACAGCCAAACAATATCTCCCTTCTGTTCCTCTCTCCAGAAGAGAGGACTTGAAAAAATGGCTATCTTGTGGATGTTCTAATTGTCCTGGATTGAAACTCCCCCTGGCGGCCACTTTCACTGATCAATTGTTCCCACTGTCAGGAAATTTCTTCTCCCAGTTTTAAGTTGGATCTCACTTTAACCAACTTCCACCCATTACTTCTTGTCCTGCTCTCAAGATGCTTTGGAGAATAAGTTTATCTCCTCTTTTCTGTGACAGCCCCCCAAGCACTGGAAGACTGTTATTATACTCATATTTCCATATCATATAACATGACTCTGATAGTTTACATGAGATACGGGTTCACTTGTTACAATAAAATAAAGTTTGCCTAATTATCATTTGTTGAATAAAACATAATTGGCTGGATCCAGAAAAAAAAGATTGCCTTCTTCAGATCAAAGCACACAATTGTTTATTTATTTGTTTTCTTAACTCTGTTCTAGGATTTATAGTTTTTGTTCCTTTTCTCTTGTAATTTTAATGTTGCATAACCTATTAATTAGAATTGTTGCTAAAATGTATGCAAAGCATTTGTTGAGCAAAATTGAAATCTGGGTTATGGAGAATAATCTTTTGGTGCCTTCTTTGACCTACATGCCCAAAAGCTCCCTGAGCTTCTGTCTGGTAGCTGCCCTAAGCAACACAGTTCCGGGTTGCCTCTCTAACTCTGCAATACAGAAGTGCAGGTGGCTTATAAAGACAGAGACAGGCCGGAAATAGAGGTAATTGAAGAGAAGCTTCCACTTACCTTGGAAGAACTGAGGCTTAGGATGGAAGGGACCCCAAGCCCACAATGGCTTGGGAGTGGGGTATCCTCGACCAAATGACAGTGGAATTCAGTTAATGATGGCAGGTAGGGAGTTGCCGGATTTTGCTGTCATTAGTGATTACAGTCTATGACTTCACAATTTACAACCATATTGCTTAGAGATGGAAAAATTTATTGGGTCCCAATGACTATTGTAACTACTTTTATATATCACCACAGTATGCCAAAACTCAAGACACCATAAACTTTTGGCAGAACTTGTTGAAGCCGGATCATCGATAATTCAACATTGGACTTTCTGATCAAGTTTGAGATGTCCATTGCGCAGCAATGGAACTTTAATGATGCAGTTGGAACTTGGATTTAGTAATAGGAAAAAAAAATACAGCATTAGAAGTTGTCCCAATTTCTAGGCTTTACTTTCCAGGATCGCTTTTTCCAGTCTTTTGAGACTGACGATCAGTTGTATCTGTGATTTTAGATGCTCTGAAGCTTTGATAACAGAGGAAAAAAACAACATTCTAATTAAGTTTATAATCATAAATAAAAAATAATATTGAATACTAAAATGTATTTAGCAACTTGGACCTTGAACACTGTTTTTGTTGATTGAGGTTTCCCATGTTTAGATGTTGGTTTCCATTGTATCTGTTTACATTTAGGTGATTCTATGTTTGTCTATATTATGCAGAGGAGTAGCTATTCAAGTGTATTGGAAAAACTTGGGAAACAACAACATAAAAAGAATGAAGAGTTCTACAGACAAACATAAAGAACAAGAGTTTCTTCAGATGCTTTCCTGATGTTCTGAATTCCTAGCATTCAACAGCCAAACAATATCTCCCTTCTGTTCCTCTCTCCAGAAGAGAGGACTTGAAAAAAAATGGCTATCTTGTGATGTAGCTAATTGTCCTGGATTGAAACTCCCCCTGGGCGGCCACTTTCACTGATCAATTTGTTCCCACTGGTCAGGAAATTTCTTCTCCCAGTTATAAGTTGGATCTCACTATTAACCCAACTTCCACCATTACTTCTTGTCCTGCTCTCAAGATGCTTTGGAGAATAGTTTATCTCCTCTTTTCTGTTGACAGCCCCCAAGGCACTGGAAGACTTGTTATTTAATACTTTCATATTTCCATAATCATATAACATGACTTCTGTAGTTTAACATGAGATACGGGTTCACTTGTTACAATAAAATAAAGTTTGCCTAATATTATTTTGTTGAATAAAAACATAATTGGCTGGATCCAGAAAAAAAAATATTGCCTTCTTCAGATCAAAAGGCACACAATTGTTATTTATTTGTTTTCTTAACTCTGTTCTAGATTTATAGTTTTTGGTTCCTTTTTCTCTTGTAATTTTAATGTTGCATAACCTATTAATTAGAATTTGGTTGCAAAATGTTATGGGCAAGCATTTGTTGAGCAAAATTAAATTCTGGGTGATGGGAATAATCTTTTGGCTGGAGGAAACAAGCAGGCTTTGACCAGAGCGATCTACCATAGATAATGTTTCACATTATTCATAATTGGTAACAAGGTATTTAAAATGCGGTAGAAATTATTCACTGCATTTATTGATCTAAGTGTGCTTTTGATTCGTAAAACAGAAATATCTTGTGGAGAAAACTGGCGGAACCTGCAACATGGAGCCCAGACTCCCTTTTTTCTGGTTTAGGGCCCTTTACTCAAAACAACCCATGTGAAAATCTTACTGCGCGTAATTGGAGCCCGTTCTCTAAGAGCAGACCTACCATATTTGGTGAAAGACAGGGCTGCATTTTTAGCCCCAATGGTTTTCAATCTTACGTCAATGATTTACCAGGATTCCTGCATGCAGTTAATTTGCATATGCCAAAGATTCTTGATAAATTTATAAATACCCTTTATATGCCAATGGACATGGTCATTCAATAAAGTGACTCATTTCACAAATAGGCCTGAGGAGACTGTTGCATAAGCTGAATACCTATTGTACTTTGAATTTCTTAAATATTAATAAAAGCAAATCCAAAGTTTTGGTTTTCAGCACACAAAAGTAGGAAATAAATTGCAGATTAATGGGGGTCAATCGAACAAGTAAATTTCTTACACTTACTTAGGAGTGGTCTGTTTACGAATACAGACTCTTTGGTTTCATCACTTTAAAAGTAGTGCATTAAGAACTGAGATAAGCACCAAAAGATTATATAAATATTTAACGTAATTACCAGGCCACTTTGAACCCCTATGTTGAAGTATTTAGGCAAAAATAGTTCCAATGCTGACATATTGGTGCAGAACTTGTGGGGTTTAAATAAGCCTCCCCACTTGAACAAACCAGGAGACTCGCTTTTAAGACACTTATTGGGGGACCTAATAAGAACACCTTTTGCTTCAGCAGATAAATTGGGCATCCACTTCCTTACATAGCCACTTAAGCCCATGTCACACTGCACCAACGGATTGGAAAGAGAGAGAAAAGATGTAAAATGGAGAGAAAACACTTGCCATCCGTTGGTTAACGCGATGCATCCGTTCTGTACTCACTGCGTCCGGTTTTTCTTCCTCTCCATCTGTCCAGCATCTGTCGACTGAGGTTCGATCCGCTCAAAAGTTTTGAGCTGCTCAAAATTTTTTGAGCGGGGAAATGTATCCAACGCGTCCGTCCTGCATCAGCTACGCATAGGGTTGAACATCGCATCTGCATCCGTCGTCATCCATTACCATCTGCTACATCTGCTAGGCATCCGCTGTGCATCTGCGCAAACTCAAATCCGCTCCAGCAGAAAGCGACACAGGGAGGAAAGTGGAAACGGATTGAGAACGACGCCAGGTGTTAGTTAGCATGGACGGAGAAAGATGAAGCAGATGCAGCTCCATTTACAAAGCATTTAAACGGAAAAAAATGTCACAGAGGGACCTATCTCGATATAAGGATGTTCTGTTATGCAAAGTAACTGGTTTCAAATAATACATTCTGATTGGTTACTTTAGACGAAAAGGGATTGGTTCAAAAGGAACCAATCCCTGCAGCCGCGGAAGCGGCAAAATCAAACAATTGTCATTGGCTACAAGCCGGCCGTGGAAAAATGTATAAAAACCGCGCGGCTTGACCATGCTTCCTTTTTCTACACTTCTGACTAAGAAATAAAGGACTTTGCTGTTGAACCCGGTCTTACCTCATGTTTTTCCGGACAAAACACTGGCGACGAGGATGGGATTGTCCTGAACGCGAGGCCGAAGCACGCGGTGAGAGAAAATTCCAGACGACAACAGAATGGCTGAACAACGCACCACCCGCAGCCTTTTAATCCCAAAGAGGAAGACTTGGGATTCGTATTGCGACCGCTTCCAGATGTACCTGGGAGCAAATGAGATGAGGACATTCTCAGGAACAACGCAAAAGAGCGGGACGTTTTTCTAACCACTGCGGACCGATCCATTTTCAAAATGGCAAAGCCCTGGCGATAGCCCCGAGACGTTTAAAAACAGTTAACCTTGTCCGAACTCCAGAAACTACCTTGAAACGCACTACGCACCAATGGTGTCAAACCTCATAAGACGGCATGAATTCTACCGGAGAGACCAGAAAGAAGGTGAGACGGTAGCTGATTTCGTAGTCCGCTCTCGACAGATAGGGGGAGAGTGCGAATTCTAAACCTCGATGAGGCTATGAGAGGACCGAGTGATATTGCGGGACTAAGTGACTCATCAGCGCAAAGTAAGCTATGGACAAGCCTAAAAAACCTTAGTTGAGTCCATCGCGGAAGCCACAAGCCGCTGAAGCCGCAAAAAATCGGCCGTTACCATGAGACAGATGACCACAAAGCAGGATGACAAAACCCGGCCGCAAGAAGGAACAAATCTTCCCATTCCCACCAACCCACCACGAGACTATGGCGAGACGTCCGAGTCAGACGAAGAAGACGACGAGGCCACTGCACGTATGCCGGCAAAGAAAAGATGTCCGGAAAGAATTTGGCGGAATGCGTTGGCTGCGAGGAAGTCACCCGAGAGCGGAATGCAGGTTTCTCGATGCCATCTGCAGAAGTTGCAAGAAACGAGGGCATATCAAGAAAGTCTGCAGGAACAGAAAAACTACAGCCCGAGAGACGCACCAATTCCCCCACACGAGCCGAGCCCAGGGAGCGGAGAGAAAGTGGCCGCGAAACAAGCAAACCGCTAACAGAGAGAATACACATCAAACTGTCTACAATAGGAGACGTAAGACGGAAAGCGGAAGAAAGTTAACGTACAGTAAGAATTGAAGGGAAGCCCTGCAAAAAATGGAAGTGGACTCGGGATCTTTCCTATCCATGTCTCGTGGAACACCATAAAACAACTATTCCTGACATCTCGGGGACCGGACAACTAAAAAAAGCAGCGGCTAACACTCAGGACTTACCAGGGAAACCGAATCCCGGTAGTTGGCATGGGCCAATTTCAAAGTCTCGTACAAACAGCATGTCGAAGGTTACTTTCTCTTACGTTGACCATAGGTCGACCGCTATAGGCCGAGCCTCCTGGCATCGAATGGTTCGCGCCTTTGGGCATTGGGATGACCGAATAGACGAGTGAGCACAAACCGACTGAGGAAGACCTAAATCCGCGGAATTCCCAAGACGTGTTCGACCGGCTCAACTTGGCAAGTACTGGGGAAACCCTATTTCTTTTCAGTCTAGACCCACAAGGTAGCCCCAAAAGACTAAAAGCCAGCGCGAGTTCCGTTGGCTTTAAAGCAAAGATTCTGAGGAACAGCTAAATAAAAACTAGTAGCTCAGGGGGTGCTAGAGCCTGTGGACCGATGCCCAAATGGGAACGCGATAGTCACACCTATTAAGCCTG
Organism: Laticauda laticaudata; assembly: GCA_004320025.1. NCBI lineage: Eukaryota > Metazoa > Chordata > Lepidosauria > Squamata > Elapidae > Laticauda > Laticauda laticaudata. Next base: position 7,236 of record BHFT01014128.1, read on the forward strand.
ATGGGTCAATCGAATCTCTGGTGACTTACAAGGCGGACCTAACCACGCACTTACAACAGAGGCGCCATAACCCGGGCCAGTAGTCCAACATTTGCTACTTCCCTGGGGGAGGAAAATTTTTGCCAAACTTCACCTGCACAAGCATACCAACAAAACATCCCAGTAGACCCCGAAAGCGGAGGCACAGATTATAGTTTACACCACGAAAGGGGGCATTCAGATGTAAGAGACTCCAATTTGAGTCAGTGTGGCACCAGCGCGTTTTTCAAAGCCTCATGGAATGCCTCCTAAACGGCATACAGGGAGTCGTACCGTACTTCGACGAACGTCCTAATTTCTCAGCCAAAAAACGAAAACCAACTAAAACAGACACTCAAAAATGTACTAGCTAAATTCAGGGAAGCTGCGGACTAAAAGTAAAAAAAGAAAAGTCTGCCTGGCTAAAAAAGAGCGTCGAATTTCTGGGCTATTTAATAGACGGAGAGGGTATTACACCACCGAAAAGAAAACTAAAGCCATAAAACTAACGCACTAGAACCAAAAACAAAGCGAGTTACAAGCATTCTTGGGTCTAATTAAATTTTTATAATGTTTCCTACCAATAAGGCTACAGATAGCAGAACCGCCTACACCGGTTACTGGGACAAAAAAGCAATTTGGACTGGGCACAAGGAAAAAAAAGCCTTTAACAAATAAAAAGATTGCTTAACTTCAAACACCGTTCTCATCCAATTTAGCGAACCCACCATTGAGAGGGACCTGTGACCGCTTCACCGTTTGGAGTCGGAGCCATCCTGAGCCACCAACTCCCGACGGAAGAGAGGCGCCGGTCCGCGTTACTTACTCAAAAACTCTGTCAAAAGCCGAGCGAAACTACAGCCAACTGGACAGAGAGGCCTTAGCAATTGTCGCTGGGGTAAAGCATTTTCATGAATACGCTTTACGGGCGGTTTTTCAAATTGTCACAACCACAAACCGCTACTTGGGAATCTTGGCGGGAAACAAGCCCACACCAAACATCCTGTCCCCAAAGAATGACTAGGTGGTCGGAGTTCAGCAGCCTACTCATACACCCTAATACACCGCGCCAGGGAAACAAGATTTCCCATGCGGACGCTTTTGAAGCAGAGCACCTTCCCAGCAACGGAAGAAGACCGGCACCAACGATGACTGCCTACAGATAGAGACTGCCCCGATCTACCCATCTCCGCGAATGATGTTCGCCAGAGCCACGGCAAAAAGACCCACTGACTGCCCGCCCATTACTAAACTGGGTAGGTAGAGGCTGGCCGGAAATCAAAAAACCGAGGACTTTTAAATCTTTCCGACCAGACAAACCGGAACTCTACTATAGAGAAGGGATGTCTACTGTGGGGTGGCGGTAGTTATTCCAAACAAATGCAAAACAAGGTACTGAGCATGCTGCATGAGGACACCCGGAATTGTTGAAAATGAAAAAGCCTTGCGAGGAGCTATGTCTGTGCCGGGCCATTGATAAGGACATTGAATTATTGGGTCACTCGGCAACAAATGCCAAAGAGCCAGACCAGTCTCCTCCAAAAAGCACCCATAAGGACTGGGAAGTTCCAAGGGGCCCTGCGCGGATCCATATCGATTTCGGCGGCCCTACCAAGGGACACACGTTTCTGATTGTCGTGGACGCATACTCTAATTGGCTAGAGGTAAAAATTATAGCCCATCAACAACAACAGAAATGGTAATAAGGGAAACTAGACCAAACTCTTTGCAACCCACGGCCTGCCGGACGTACTGAGTGTCCGATAACGGACCTGAACTAACCAGCCTACTATTCGAACAATACCTAGCCTCCCTGGTATAATACATGCCCTCACAGCGCCGGCCCAATCCGCGGCAAACGGTGGGCTGAAAGAATGGTCAGTTTTACCAAGAGGGTTGGAAATGATGGACACTGGGACGTCAAAGCAAAATAAAAACAGGCTACTCACCGCCAACATAAAACACCAAGCACCACAACCAACAAAACCCCATCAGAACTACTGATTGGGGAGAAAACTCAGATCGCAGCTAGATCGGCTACACCAAACTTCACACCAGAAAAACCCCCCTGACTTCCTCTACACGATCAGAGCTTTCAAAAATTGCGATTTGGTGTATGTGAAAAATTTTACGGCGAGGACCCATTATGGGTACCGCGGACAAGGTCACAGACGTAGACAGGCCCCAAATCATGTACCGATTAACGTAGACGATGGCAGAGTGGAAGCGCAATTGGACCAGCTCTGTCCCGTAAAATTTTTCAATAACATACACCAAATCGCCAATTTTGAAGCTCCTGAATCGTGTAGAGAGTCAGGTGGGGTGTTTCTCGTGTGAAATTTGGGTGTAGCCGATCTAGCTGCGATTCTGAGTTTTCTCCCCATCAGTAGTTTCTGATGGGGTTTGGTTGGTTTGGTGCTTGGGTTTTTATGTTGAGCGGTGTGAGTAGCCTGTTTATTTTGCTTTGACGTGCCCAGTGGTCCATTCCTTTCCAAACCCTCCTTGGTTAAACCTGACCATTCTTTCCAGCCCTACCGTTTGCCGCCGGATGGCCGGCGCTTGTGAGGCATGTCTTATACCCAGGGCTAGTATGTTCGTAATAGTAGGCTGGTTAGTTCAGGTCGTTATCGGACACTAGTACGTCGGCAGGCCGTGGGTTGCAAGAGTTTGTCTAGTTCCTTATTACCATTTCATGTTGTTGTTGATGGCATAATTTATTACCTCTAGCAATTGAGTATGCGTCCACGAACAATCAGAAACGTGTGTCCCTTGGTAGGGCCCGCGGAAATCGATATGATCCGCGACAGGGGCCCCTTGACTTCCCAGTCCCTTATGGGTGCTTTGGAGGAGATGGTCTGGGCTCTTTGCATCTTGTTGCACGAGGTGACCCAAAAAAAAGAGCTTGGCTGTTTCTGTGTTCAATTGTCCTTATCAATGCCCGGCCACCAGACCATAGCTCCTCGCAAGGCTTTTCATTTTAACAATTTCCCGGGTTTGTCCCTTCATGCAGCATGCTCAGTACCTTGTTTTGCAATTGTTTGGGAATAACTACCCCTCACCCCACAGTTAGGACATCCCTTCTCTATAGAGAGTTCGGTTTGTCTGGTCGGAAAAATTTAAAAGTCTCGGTTTTTTTGATTTTCCGGGCCAGCCTCTACCTTACCCAGTTTAAGGTATGCGCAGTCAGTGGGTCTTTGCCGTTGGCTCTGGCGACTTCTTCGCGAGATGGTAGATCGGGGCAGTCTCTATCTGTAGGGCAGTCATCGTGGTGGTGTGCCGGGTCTTCTTCCGTTGCTGGCAATGGGCCTCTGCTCAAAGGTCCGCATGGAAATTTGGTTTCCCTGCGCCGGTTTTTAGGTGTATGAGGAGGCTGCTAGGAACTCGACCACCTAGTCATTCTTGGGACAGGATGTTTGGTGATTTGGCTTGTTTCCCGGCCAAGTTCCAAGTAGCGGTTTGTGGTCCTGTGACAAGTTGAAAAACCCGCCCGTAAAGGTATTCATGAAAATTGCTTCCCACAGCGACAATTGCAAGCTCTCTCCAGGGTTGCTGTAGTTCCGCTCGGCTTTTTGACAGAGGTTTTTGAGTAGTACGCGACGGCGCCCTTCTTCCGTCCGGAGTGGTGGGCAGGATGCTCCGACTCCAAAACGGTGAAGCGTCACAGGTCACTCTCAATGGGTAGGGTGTCGGCTAAATTGGATGAGAACGGTGTTTGAAGTTAGCAATCTTTTTTTATTTGTGAAAGGCTTTTTTTTCTTTGGCCCCAAGTTCCCAAATTGCTTTTTTGTCCCAGTAACCGGTGTAGCGGCTGTTCTGCTATTGTAGCCTTATTTGGTAGGAAAACATTATAAAAATTTATTTAGACCCAAGAATGCGGTGTAACTCGCTTTATGTTCTTTGGTTCTAGTGCGTTATTTTGGCTTTAGTTTTCTTTTCGTGGGGTGTATACCCTCTCCGGTTCTATTAAATAGCCCTAAATTCGACGCTCTTTTTTAGCCAGGCAGGCACGTTTCTTTTTTTACTTTTAGTCCAGCTTCCCTGAATTTAGGCTAGTTACATTTTTGAGTGTCTGTTTTAGTTGGTTTTCGTTTTTTCTGAGATTAGGACGTCGTCGAAGTACGGTACGACTCCCTGATGCCGTTTAGGAGGCATCTCCATGAGGCTTTGAAAAAACGCCTGGCTGCCACACTGACTCCAAATTGGAGCTCTACATCTGAATGCCCCTTTGTGTAAACTATATCTGCTGCTCCGCTGTTTCTGGGGTTTCTACTGGGAGTTGTTGGTATGCTTTGTGCCAGGTCGAGTTGCGCAAAAATTTTTCCTCCCAGGAATGTAGCAAATGTTGGACTACGGCACCGGGTATGCGCTCTGTTGTAGTTGCGTGTTCAGGGTCGCCTTGTAGTCACCAGAGATTCGGATTGACCATCAGGCCTTAATAGGTTGGACTATCGGCGTTTCCCATTTGGCCATGGTCCACAGGCTCTAGCACCCCCTTGAAGTACTAGTTTATTAGCTGTTCCCTCAATCTTTGCTTTTAAAGCAAACGGAACTCGCCTGGCTTTTTAGTCTTTTAGGGCTACCGGGGTCTAGACTGAAAGAAATAGGGTTTCCCCAGTACTTGCCAAGTGAGCCGTCGAACACGTCTTGGAATTCCCGGTTAGTTTCCTCCCAGTCGGTTGTGCTCAATCTCGGTCTATTCCCGGTCATCCCAATGCCCCAAAGCGGCGAACCATTTCTGATGCCGAGGGGGGACTCGGCCTATCGCGGCGACTATGGTCAACGGAAGTACCTCGACATGGCTGTTTGTACGAGACTTTGAATTGGCCCATGCCAACGACCGGATTCGGTTCCCCTGGTAGGTCCTTGAGTGTTAGCGCTGCTTTTTTAGTTCTGTCGGTCGGATGTCCAGGAACTAGTTGTTTTTTCATGGTGTTCCAGAGACCATGGTAGGGAAAAGATCCCGAGTCCACTTTCCATTTTGCAGGGCTTCCCTTCAATGTGCTTACTGTTACGTTAACTTTCTTTCGCTTTCCGTCTTAGCGCTCCCCTATTGTAACATTTTGATGTGTATTCTCTCTTGTTGCGGTTTGCTTGTTTTCGCGGCACTTTTCTCTCCGCTCGCCTGGGCTCGGCTCGTTGTGGGGGAATTTGGGGCGTCCTCGTCGGGCTGTATTTTTCTGTTCCTGCAGACTTTCTGATATGCCCCTCGTTTCTTGCAACTTCCTGCAGGATGGCATCGCAGAAAACCTGCATTCCGCTCTCGGGGTGCTTCCCTCCCAGCCAACGCATTTCCCCCAAAAATTTCTTTTCCGCGCTCTTTCTTGGCGGCAACGTTTGCAGTGGACCTCGTCGCTCTTCTTCGTCTGACTCGGGACGTTCTCGCCATAGGTCTCGTGGTGGGTGGATGGGGAGATTGTTTCCTTTTCTTGCGGCCGGGTGTTTGTTCATTCCCTGCTTTGTTGTTCATCTGTCTCATTGGTAACGGCCGATTTTTTCGCGGCTTCAGCGGCTGTTGTTCCGCGATTGGCCTCAACTTAAGGTTATTTAGCTTGTTCAGTAGCTTACTTTGCGCTGGTTGAGTCACTTAGTCCACAGATATCACTCGGTCTCTCATAGCCTCATGCGAGTTTAAGAATTCGGCACTCTCCCCCTATCTTGTCTTGGAGAGCGGCTACGAAATCAGCTCCGTCTCACTTCTTCTGGTCTCTCCGTAGAAATGCCATGCCGTTCTTATGAGGTTTGACACCATTGGTGCGTAGTGCTGTTTTCAGTAGTTCTGGAGTTCGACCAGGTTAACTGTTTACGTCTCGGGGCTTCGCCAGCTTTTGCCATTTTTGAAAATGGCGGTCCGCAGTGCGGTAGAAAAACGGCCTCTTTTGCGTTTCTCTGAAGATGTCCTCCATCTCATGCTCTCCAGGTACATCTTGGAAGCGCGTCTGGCATACGAATCCCGTCTTCCTCGTTGGATTAAAAGGTGCGGGTTGGTGCGTTGTTTCCCAAGGCCATATCGTTGTGTCTTGGGAATTTCGTCTCCACCGCTGTGCTCCGGTCTCGCGTTCAGGACAATCCCATCCTCAGTCGCCAGTGTTTGGTCCGGAAAACATGAGGCAGACCGGGTTCCAACAGCAAGTCTTTATTTCTTAGTCAGAGTGTAGAAAAGAACATTGGCTTCAAGCCGCGCCGTCTTTTATACATTTTCTCCGGCGGCTGTAGCCAATGACAATGTTTGATTTTGCCGCCTTCCCGCGGCTGCAGGGATTGTTCCTTTTTGGAACCAATCCCTTTTCGGCTTCTAAGAAACCAATCAGAATGTATTATTTGAAACCAGTTATTTGCATACAGAAACATCCTTAATAGCGGAGATAGGTCCCTCTGTGAACATTTTTTCCGTTTTTTAAATGGCTTTGTATGCGAGCTGCATCTGCTTTCATCCTTTCTCCGTCCATTGCTACTAACACTGCGCGTCGTTCTGCATCCGTTCCACTTCCTCCTGTGTCCGCCTTTCTGCTGGAGCGGATTTGAGTTGCCGCAGATGCACAGCGGATGCTAGCCAGAATGTAGCAGATGGCGTAATGGATGACGACGGATGCAGAATGGTTGTTCCCCGTATGCGTAGTCTGATGCAAGGAACGAACGCGTTGGATACATTTTGCCGCTCAAAAAATTTTGAGCAGCTCAAACTTTTGAGCGGATCGAACCTCAGTCGACAGATCTGGACAAGATGGAGAGGAAGAAAAACGGACGCAGTGAGTACAGAACGGATGCATCGCGTTTAACAACGGATGGCAAGTGTTTCTCTCCAATTTTACATCCTCTTTCCATCGTTGGTGACAGTGTGACATGGGCTAAGTGGCTATTAAGGAGTGGATGCCAATTCCTGACTGCTGAGCAAAGTGTTCTTATTAGTCCCCAATAAGTGTCTTAAAAAAGCGAAGTCTCTGTTTGTTCAAGTGGGGAGGCTTTATTTAAACCCACAGTTCTTGCACCATATGTCAGCATCCTGGAACTATTTTTGCCTAAATACTTTCAACATAGGGGTCAAAGTGCCTGGTAATTCGGTTAAAATAATTTATATAATTCTGTGGTGCGTATCTCATTTCTTAATGCCACTACTTTATAATAGTGATGAAACCAAGAGTCTGTATTGTTAAAAGACCATTCCTAAGTAAGTGTAAGATTTACTTGTTCGATTTGACTCCCCATTAATCTGCCAATTATATTTCCTTACTTTGTGTGCTGAAACCAACCACGTTGGATTTGCTTTATAATATTTAAGAAATCAAGTACAATAGGTATTCAGCTTATGACAACAGTCTCCTCAGGCCTATTTGTGATAAATGAGTCATTGATACCATGTCCGATTGGCATATAAAAGGGTATTATTAAATTTATCCAAAGAACTTTTGGCATATGCCAAATCTACTGCATGCAGGAATCCTGGTAAAATCATTGACGTAAGAGATTGAAAACCATTGGGGCTAAATGCAGCCCTTGTCTTTCACCAATATTGCGTAGTATGCTCTTAGCAGAGGGCTCCAATTACGCCAGTACAGATTCTTCACATGGGTGTTTGAGTAAAGGCCCTAACCAGAAAAAGGCAGTCTGCGGCTCCATGTTACAGGTCCGCCAGTTTCTCCACAGATATTTCTGTTTTACGAATCAAAAGCCACACTAGATCATAAATGCAGTGAATAATTTCTTTTACCCATTTTAAAATACCTTGTTACACAAATTATATTAATGTGAAACAATTATCTATGTAGATCGGCTCTGGCCTAAAGCCTGCTTGTTCCT
>BHFT01014129.1:0-30620 GCA_004320025.1 Laticauda laticaudata
CTTTTCCGTTCTGTTTATGCAAATTTTTGCCACTTTTGGGAGTGGATGACAATGGATGGAGCCACCCCCAAAATTTTGCTCATCCGCTGTTTCCTTTATGCATTTGTTTTGCGTCCGTCGACCAGTGGGACCTAGCCTAAAATCTTAGTTTTAAGCAATGTAGTACAGAGATAGCTAAAATCTGAAGTAGAATGAGGGATAAATTCTGGATTGCCTTTGCTGCATTACTATATTTCTCTCTTCTTAATAATGATATTATTAGTCAATTTTCCAATATATTTTTATTTGGACAACTTACAACACCATCCTTGATATTATTTGGCTAAATAACAATTTAATTTTAGTACATTCCTTTTTTGTGGGGCAATAACTAGGCTACGAACAAAAAGAGTCAGCATTAGTGTCTCAGTGAAGAACAAAGAACAGGAAATGGAGTAGAATATTAAGGTAGGAGATACAAATAAAATTGGAATCTTAAATTAAAGAAATATTCTGTAATTATTAACAATTATTCCATTTTGCAATTCAACCTTCTGAATGTATTCCACTCTTTGGTGCTATTTCAAATTGATAGAAAGTAGTGAAGTGTTAGAACACAGGTATTTCATTAAGACTTTTATATCTATTGTTATTTAACTTTGCCCTTTGGGTCTTGAGACTAATTGTCTAAGATAGTCAGAGATGCCATTCTAATGTAACTTCTCCTTTCAGTGCGTATGGGCTTTATAATCATGAGTGGTACAAAATTAGAAAATATAAATTAGAATGCAGCCAGTTCCTTAATTGGGAAACAGATGCTTTAATCCTTATTTCAGGTTGTATATGGAAAACTACCAGCACATCTTGGCTTTGGAATTTGCAATCAAAGAAATCAATGAGAATTCCAGGTTCTTGCCTAACATCACCCTTGGTATCCATATCTCCAATAGCTATGTTCTGGCAAAATGGATCTATCTGGCTTCCATGGAGCTCCTGTCTAGAAAGGGAAGGTTCATTTCAAACTATAAGTGTGATTTCAAGGACAATGTCATATCTGTGATTGCAGGATATAATGCTTACATAGGACAGTTCCTGTCAAATATTCTGAGCATTTCAAAGCTTCCTCAGGTAAGAATTATTACAGAAAAGAAAAACTGAGATCCAACAACCAAGGCACACATTTATGTGTTTATTTGTGGTCTGTGTAAGTGATAAATGAAACAAAAATAGAGACTTTACAATAAACTCATCTGGGAACTTGCTCACTCTATAATAAAATGCACAGTAAATCTAGCCCAAATATAATGTCTGGATATTCCTTTCTTATTGTGAGTACACCTGGCTATAAATGAAGCATATCAGAACACTTGCTCATTCTATTTAAAGTTAATTACATGAACTATTATATTTATTAGGAAAAATAAGAACCACATTCAATTTTTTAACTGGCAGAATAAAATGATATTATTGACATTGGATAACAACAGAAGTATTATAAAGTATATTGATTCCCTCTCTTTTGAAAAAGATTGCTCACAATATGCTTGATTTAGTTTAATTTCTATTCAAAAGTTTTGTTTAGATTATGAATGTAAGTAATGTCAGAAATCTTCAAAATGAAGGAGGATCAACTTTGCTTGATATTGTTAATATCACAATTAAACTAAATAGCAAACTTTATGCATCCTATAAATAAGTTCCTATATTTCTGAAGTTTTAAAAGGGCACCATGTTAAAAGAAAAATAAACAATGTACATAGATATTATATTGGAATGTGCAAACTCTGCTGCTCTTTGAAGAACTTTGAAGAACAATGTTAATATTTGCATCAGTACACTTCCTTAAGATACAATTATTTTGAATTGAAAATATATGGTCCAGTTTTTGCATTTTTCTTAGCTCTTATATGGTTCATTGGCAGAGACAGATGACAATATTCTAACTGCTTTCTTCCATCAATTATTTCCCAGTGAAGGTCTTCAAATTATGGGCATCATCGAATTGTTGCTTCATTTTGAGTGGAAGTGGATTGGGCTCATTACACAAAACCCTGAGAGAGGAAAGAGTTTTATCAAGAATAGGCTTGATATATTTTCTAAGAGAGGCATCTGTTTTGACTTCATAGAAGAAATGGCAAAGGAACCTGTTACCAATGACCTTGAGGAATACCTAATTGGCTATTTTATGATATACAAGGTTATTATGAGAAGTACTGCCAATGTTGTGGTCATATATTGTGAAAATGAGGACATAACTGTCTTAGACTGTTGCCATATATTTCAGAATACGTGGACATGCCAATGAAGAGAAAAAATAAGGTTTGGATAATGCCAGCGCTGATGGAATTCACATCAATTCCCTTTCAAAGAACCAGAGGCATGGATTTCATCCATGGTGCAAGAATGTTGGCAGTTTCCTCAAAGGAAATATTGGGATTTAAGAAATTTATTCAGATGAAGAAGCCTTCTTCTTTTGAAGAAGACAGCTTGACAAAAGTGTTTTGGGAACATGCATTTCAATGTTCTTTCCCAAATGCTGGATTAGATGAGGACAGTGACAGTCAATGCACTGGTGAGGAGTCACTGGAGACCCTTCCCCAATGTCTGTTTGAAACTAGCATAAGTGGGCAAAGTTATAGCATTTACAATGCTGTCTTTGCTTTGGCCCATGCTCTGCAAGCCATGCTTTCACCTAAGGGCAGAAAAAGAGAAAAAGCTTGGGAACTCAGGATTCTAAGTCAATAATCATGCCAGGTAAAAAAATGAAATGTATGTAAATATCCTTTATTTAAATGACTATCATATAACTGTGTTCAGGTAGTATTTTGGAGTTGTATAGCTAATGAGATCAAGGTGATATGTCAGAAATTCAAAGGGGAGTATATTATGCCTTATTAATTAAGGGTAACAATAAACATGGGGTGTAACAATGCTGAGAAAGGGAGAATATCAAATATTTATTCAAGAGTTTTGGAAGGTAGACAAGGGCATTGTGGGATAAATCAGTTTTTAGATGAATGGGACTGTTTAATAAGACATAATGAATGTGTCCTTGTAGCCTACAGTGATTTGTGATAGTTCTAACAAAACACTCCCATAGGAATTTCTGAATCTTATGATGTAAATGTTTCTTCTAACTGAGACCTTTGTTTTTTAAAATGTAGTAAGGGCTTGAGATCTATTATGAGATCATCTATTATGAGATCTAAATAATAATAGCCCTTATACATCATGTATACAACAAAATTGGTTTAGTCTCTACTGGTATAATCCATAACAGAAATACAAAACAACGTGAATAGCATAGAGAATAATCCTTATACAAGTAATTGGGAAAAAAGTTACTCATACTTTTCCATATGTACGTGGAGTGATTGTGATTGTGTTTAGGAGTCTGGCAGCCTATGGGTAGATCCTGTTTTTAAACCTGCTTGTCCAGTTGGCTATACTTTGGTGTCTTCTGGATGGTAAAAGGATGGTAAAAGTGAGAAAAGACTGTGATGTGAATCGTTCTTAAGTATCTTCCTTACTCTGCTGAAGCAACTAGACTTGAAAATATTGTCCTGTGGTGTTACTGGGAAACCACTGGTTTCTTGTGCCAGATTAATCACTTTCTGTAGTGCCTTCCTGACCAAAACTGATAAACCAGTATACCATACTGTTGTATAATATGTGAGGACACTTTCCATCATGGACCGATAGAAAGAAATAATCAGCTGTGGTTCCAACTGATTTTTCTGCAGGACTCTAGGGAAATGAAGTCTTTGTTGAGCCTTAGGAGCCAACCAGTTACCTATGAATAGGCATGCGTACATCATTCTTTGAAATCCACAAATATCAATTCAGTGCAGTAGTTTCTGAATGGAATTTCTCCAGTACACATTGTTAACAATAAATCCTGCACTGGTCCTTGATTATTTGCTTTAGGTTCTTTATTTTGATTCCATAGTGAGGAGAAGAGCACGAGGTGCACAAGGAAAGAAAGAAAGAATGGCATTGAATATTGATTAATAGGCTGATCACAAAAAGAAGGAAGAATAGTTTGTTCTTCCTTCTTCTTTGTACATGCAGACATCCATGGTGTTTTTAGTATAGCAATGCCAGTGTAGTAGAGTAGAATCCAGAATTTCACAAAGGGTTCTGTTAAGACTTTTGCTCCAGCTGGTACAGTAATATTTGTTCTTCATGATGAGAATGTAAAGGAATTCTAAAAATAATGTGAGGTGCACAGATGTACTACTGAGAAGGGATGCAAAAATCAGCAGAAGGACTGTTAATAGAAAGGAAATGGTAATTTATTTCTTGAAAAGAAGGAAAGTGAAAAAGAGATTTTAAGGACTTCTTTGTGGGAAACTAGTGAGCTTTCTAGTTTATGTTATCATACCCTACAGCAATAAAAATTGATTTCTTGTACTATTTTTGCTGATTGGTATGCTTCAAAAGAGTCACATATATGCTTCTTTTGAAAGATGAAAGATCGTTCATTCAAAGTTGCTCATTATTTCCAATTGTTAAAACTTTATTTCAATGGTTTTCATTTAGTTACAATGGTATCTGAGAACTATTTCATTTAACAATAGTGCTTCAGAAATGGTTTCCTTTGATGAAAGAGGAAAGCTAGCAACTGGATTTGATGTTATCAACTGGGTCACCTTCCCCAGCCAATTGTTTCATCGAATCAAAATTGGAAACGTAGTTCCAGTGGTTCCCCCTGAAAATCTTCTCACTATATCTGCAGAGGTTATAATCTGGCCCACTATATTTAACCAGGTAGTTTTGGCACCAATATCAAACTACAAAGAATAATTTTTATTATTTCTTTTATTTTCATTTACTGATTTTAGATTCAGACAGTTTCTTCAACAATTACAGGCACAAACTTCCTGTGTTGGCATGACAACACAAGGGCCTTCAGTTTGATGCTCTTCAGCCTCAGCACTCATGAAGGATTTTTATGAGACACTTCAAATTTCTCCAGATCAAGGAGGAAACAAGAATATATCCACATGATCTGTAAATGTTTTCTCCTTGCAAGCAATCAGTCAGTTCAAGGCTTTTATAGGCAATAAACCCACATTTCTAATCACTTCCAAACTGCAAATAATGGCACCCAAAGAAAAAAAAAATCTTCTTTTTCAGGATAAGTATTTACTTTTGAGTAATTTCCATTTTCTGGAGGACTATAATCAAGTTGGAGTGAGCTAGGAAAAATGACTTTATGCAAAAAGTAAGGTATTTGAAATAATGTTAGAGAGCGTATTTATCTCCAAATATAGTGGATAAAATTTACAAAGGGTCTCCAAAAATTTGCTGGAAGTGTAAAATGATTAAGAGCTTTTTAGGTCTTACAAAAAAACTAAGTTATATTGGAATCAAATTTATAATTCAATTTAAAAATTTGAAAGTTATTACACAGTCCAGCTTAGATCTGATATTTGCAGTCTTAGGGTTTATGAACAAAGAGTTGAAAAAGTAATCACATGGTACTTTACTTCTATATATGAAAAAAGTGGGTCAGCTCTGGAAGAATCCTGCTATGCCTACATTAAGATAATGGTTAGTAAAGGTGACAAAACTGGTAGAGATAGGAACTTCTGGTTTTGACCTTCGGCAACAGACCGAAACCTCATCTCTCCGAGGCTTCGATCTGTGCTCGCTGCTGGAGCACCTCGAGCTGGCTGGTTTTGGGGCTAAGCCACCCCGTAGAGGTGGTGAAGAGGGGGGAGACTGCCTGCAAGGTTGAGGAGAGCCACATCTCTCTTCCTCAGCTGGCCATTACTCCCTTTCCCTCAGGTGGTTGCAGTGGTGGTCAGAAATGGCCACCACAAAGCAGGACTCGACCAGAAAAGAATGCAGAGGAGGAAGATAAGAAGAGAAAGTTTTGGTTGACCAGGTCAAACAGCAAAAGCAACAAATAAGGTACCCACCTGAATTTAAACTTAACAACATTGTTCCCAAAGAAGATCATTGAAGCTGTGAGGGAGAGAGAAAGGAAACGATAGTTTTTTTCTTCTCTTCTTTACACTAATACTAAGAGACTTAAGCAAAGAATTGAAAAACAAATCCACTTTGGACATTAACAGACATCTAAAGCTGGAAATTAAAAGTCAAAGGGATAATAAAGATTTCTGCCGACATTTAAAAGTTTTTAAAAGCTGAAGGAGAAAAAAGAATAAAGGCAGGGTCTGAAAAATGGAGAAGACTACCTGAATATCTAAGGAATGGAAACTGTAATTAAAAGGAACTTCACAGTTGAATTTTGATAAATTCCTCAAAGATACATTTTTAATGGAAACTTGGTAACAAAATAATAGAACCCCAGGAAGAGTAAAGCGGAAAAGAAGGCAAGTTAGTAACAGCCTTGGACTATTAGATTTATTTTGGGTGATTTTTGGTTTATTGCAACTAGATGACTAAAATAAAACTGCGGTTGGTTGTTTAAAAGTTTTTAAATGGGTATCATTCTTAGAAGAACTGAAAATGCGAACTTTAAAAATGGAAAGAGTACACAAGAAGGAGAAGTTCTTTTGCTTTGTATTTCCATTTCTTTAGAAATGAGAGATTTTGTAACTATGAGAAGCAACAAGAAACGCTTGCAGAACAAGAAGAACTGGCACAAAGAAGAAGCCATTCTTTATTGATCAAATAATTTTAATTGGGGGGGAGAAAAGGGTTGGGAAAGAGAGATGAAAAAGTTTTAAGACAAGAAAACAACCAAAAAGAAGAAAGAAATGAGAAAGATAAGTATTAATATTGGAAAGCAACAGAAGAGGGGATCACAGATGAGAGACGTTAAGTGATGAGGGGCAAAAAGGCGAGGGAGAAGAAAGAGCTGGAAGAAAGCAATGGAAAAGAAGTTGCCAAAAAAGACAGGAAACAAGAAATGGAGATACAGGGAATAAAGATATAAGGATTGTAACCATAAGCTTGGTTTAGAATAATGGCTGAAAATTTAATTGATAAAAGGATCTGCGAAGCGTACAAAAAATAGCATTGATTATATTACAATAGAAATAATTTTAGAAAATATGATAATGGATTAAAATATTTATTGTAATGTAGTGAATGTTTTGTTAATAAATAAATGAAAAAATGTATGAGTGAATTAAAAGGGAAATTTAATTATTAGTAATGATTTTATAAAAAATATAAGTAAGAAATATGGGGGGGAAAAGAATTAATGATGGAAAGTTTATAAGTTGTTCCAAGGAAGTATATATTCAGTTGAAAATAAATGTTAAAAAGAGTTAAGATTTAATGCATATTAATGATAGAATTGGAATTGGAATGGAATGTGTGGTTTATTTACATATGTAAAATTTTTTCTTTTTAAGATATGGTGTCTATTTTAAGAATGTACCAAGCAGAATCTGATTTGGAAGTTATGTCTATTATATTTGATGCTAAATCTTAAAGTATACATGAAGCTTCAATAAGAGTTTTGATGGACAAAATTAAAGGATATAAAGGTTTGTCATACTCTAATTGCTAACTTCAGTCGAAAAATTGTTTAATAAGAAAAGATAATATGAAATTTGTAAACAGGACAGACAAAAGTATTAAATATAATGATTTGAATTTGTAATGAGATAATCAAAACAAAATTTGATAAAATTTTAAAAGAGGGGAAAACTAGTAGAAAAATATAATGTATAATAAGCTATTGGATAGAATATAAAAATGAGCCATATTTTTTGCTCATTTGGAGTTTGTGTCTGTAATGAAGAAGTGATAACATGGAACCATCCTATTAAAAAGATGTTTTATCTGTATTTTGTTTTTTGTGAAAACCCAAATAAAATTTTCAAAAAAAGACAAAAACAAAACAAAAAATGGTAGAGATAGATAAATTAACAGCTTTTGTCAGAGAAAAGTCACTGAAGAAATTAATCTACAATTGGAAGATGTTTTGTATGAAATGGGAAAAATGTGGATCCAAAGATTGTCAAAACTTCTTAAATCTGGGAGAGGGGAAGGAATAATGGACATTATAATATAAGGAATATTATAATATAGTGTTAAAGTAAGGATTTAATATAAGTGGTTTTTATTTTCTTTGAATTTGTAAGCATTTTTGTGTATGCTGTAATTTTATTTTGTTTTTAATTAGTGATCTCTGCTTCTGTTTTTCTTTCTGATTGTTCATTTTGATTGGTTTTTAATTAATGTAAATGTTATAATGCAGAGAAATTAGAGGCACACATTGACTGTTCCCTGAAAATGACTCATGAGCAAATTGAATACAATCACCATGGATTATTATAATCATCCATGAAGTTAAAAAAAGGAACTGACTTGAACTATACTTGTTAGGGTGAATAAGACAATTTTCATTCCATGGCTATAAAATTCAGTTTTTCTCAATTCCCATTGATTTTGCTGAACTTTTAAAACAAAATATAAAAACATTTTCAAGAATTTTTAAAATAATAATGTGTTTAAAAAAGCATTATTATATGATAGATTAAAATGTATAGGCATATTAAATTGCTTATTAAAAAAACATATTGAAATGAATGTATCTAACTTATTGGGTAATAGCTTCTACAAAGAGGAGGATTTTATCAGTCTTTAAAATAATAATTAAAAAGTCTTACAATACAGCTACTTTTCCTATGTTCTTGTCACATGGTTACTTAGGGCTGTATACTTCCTACAATATGGACTGTTTCTAGCATGTGTGAATAGGCCTGATAATCTAGACTTTTATGAATGCTTGTTCAAATTCAAAAATATTGGGAAAATTATCCAAAATTGTCCAACACTCTAAAAAAATTCTTATTTTAGTGTAATGTTAGATAATTTTAATTATAAATATGCTAAATGAATAATTGATTGTTAGAGCAATTTAATTTTAATGTCTAGCTGGAAAAAATACTCATGCCATACATGAATACAGTATTTTATCTGCCTTAAATACTTGCAAATTCCCAATTCTTCAGATGCAAGAATTTCTGAATGTTAAATAATAATTTCTCAGTTTTCCTTCTTGATATGCAATAGGTACAACCTCTTTCTACGTACAATCCTCAATGCTTATCAGGTTGCAGCTGATAAAAATATAAAATATAAAAATAAAAAATATAAAAATAGAAGGAAAGCCCTTTTGCTGCTACGATTGTCTTCCATGTGCTGAAGGAAAAATGTCAAACAAGGCATGTAAGGGATTTAAAGCACAAATTTCATTTCTATGTATCTTGTGCAATGTCTTAGGTCTATTTTTTATTACCTTTTTTATTATAAGCAATAGTTTGCCATCTCTTTAAAAGCTTGTCCATAATTCAGGAGATATGTTGATTACTCAGTCTATCCAAATCTCATGCCTCTCTTTTTACTCTGGGAAAGATAAACTAGACTTTAAAAATAAAACTGTTCACCTATGGTTTCTTTGAAAGAAAGAGATTAGAAAGGGAAATGACTATCATTTGAGTTCAGAAAGAGGTTTTAAAAATGCTAAATGGAACTTCCCAATTAATTAACTGTAATTTAGGAACTGTTTTGATGTAATATTCTTGAAAGCTTAAAAAATAAGCACTAATAGCAATAGCACTTATATGCAACCTCATAGTGCTTTACAGCCCTCTCTAAGTGGTTTACATAGTGAGCATATTGCCCACAACAATCTGGGTTCTCATTTTACTGATCTTGGAAGAATGGAAGTCTGAGTACTGGCTTAGAAAGTCACATTAGCTATCTTCTCTCCATTCAAACAAATAAAACTCATAAATATGAGTGCAACCATTTCTTTTTCAGATGCAGATGACTGCTTCCCATGTGCAGAAGATAAATATCCAAACAAAGCTCACAATCTTTGCATTCCAAAATGCATCACATTTCTGTCTTATAAAAAACTAGCTTGACAACTATCGCTTTCTTCTTTTCTTTCATCTCAGCTTTGGTACTTCATATCTTCATTAAACACCAGGACATTCCAATTGTCAAAGCCAACAATTGTAACCTCACCTATTTTCTTTTCATTGCTCTCTTCCTCTCCTTCCTTTGCATTTTACTTTTCATTGGGGAACCTGACCAAGTAAAGTATATCATGAGACCAATTACTTTTGGCATCATCTTCTCTGTAGCCCTTTCTTCTATATTGGCCAAAACAATAATAGTGGTCCTTGCTTTAATGGCCACCAAGCCAGGCTCCAAAATGTGGAATTGGGTGGGGAAAAGCCTGGCCAATGTTATTGTTCTTTCATACTCCCTAGTGCAAGTCACCATCAGTAGTATATGGCTGGCAATTTCTCCCCCATTCCCAGATTCAGACATACATTCCATGGCTGAAGAAATTGTCCTAGAATGTAATGAAGGTTCAAACTTCATGTTTTATACTGTCCAAAATATAAATGCATTCTGGGGAAAAAACAGGGTGAATTTGAACTGTTAATACATGAAGATAGATATGATATAGTTGGAATAAGAGAAACTTGGTGGGATGAAATCCATGATTGGAACATGATGACAGATACAAACTGTTCAAAAAACCAGATCCCAGACTTTCGGTTGACATCATGGCAAGAACACCTGGAAAATTGCGGGCTCTGCCAAGCCTTTTGAAATCCAGCTGATATCCACTGTTGGGAGAATCTACAGGGTCATAGGCTCTTTGGAGGGATGGTGAAGAAAGAAAAGTTGCTTCCTTGACCTTGAACAATGTGCAATTTCTTTGTTTGGTCTAAAGTAAGCTTCTTCCCCACAAAAATGTTTTTGGTTTTCATTTAAAATATAGTTTATGTAAAGCATTATATATACAGTATGATATATATATATAGATAGGTGGGGGTGACTTGATTGGGTGGGAGGTTTTGGGCTGTGTTCGTGAGTGGTAGGGGGGTTGGCATGTGTTCTGATTGGCTGGTGGCGAACGACGTGTGTTTCTGGGGGCTGTGTTTTAAGTTTCTGGGATTTTGAGCTGGTGAGCTGTGATCTTTTGTTTGGCTTCGGGTTCGTTGCGTTCTATGCGTGCCACATCTCATGTGTGGGTGTCAGTTTGCTTCTTGTATGGTCAGAGGGTTTGAACGGGTAGTAGTGCAGCTGCAGGTATGGCTTCTGGTTCGTTGGTCGTGTCTCCCTTTCTGTGTGGGTGTAAGTCTTTTTTCTGCGTGGAAGTGTGATGGTAGCATCTTGTGTGGCATTGTGGGTGTGGGTTGGTGTCATTCTTCATACTCTAGGTACTCATTTATAATGAGGGCAGGTTTCCAAATGGTGGTAGGCGGGAGTATCATCTGTTTATTCATGCTATGTTGGAACGTTTTTCTATCTCTATGCTTCTCTGATAGGTCTTGTTGTTGAACGTGTTCGGTTTTTAGGCGATAGTTCTGGTATTTTTAAAGTTCAATTTCATGTCCTGTGGCTTTGAGGTTTGGACCAGGGGAAGTCACTATCTCTTTTTGATTAGTTCTTGTGTTCTTCAATGCGTTGCCACTAATTCTTCTGTTAGTGTGTCCTATGTATGTCAGGTTGCGGGGAAGGCAGTGCAAGGGATTTCGTATACTTCCTTGGTTTTCTAACTCGATTTTTGTCTTTAGGGTTTCTTAGTGATGGTGGATATTTTTCATGTTTGTGCAGAATGCCTGTTTTTAATGTTGTGGTTTTTGGCAGGATCTTGCTGATTTTTGTCTGGTTAGTGCCTTTATATATGGAAGGAGGGCTTTGCCATGTCTCTTGTTCTTCTGCTTGGCTTTTGGTTGGGGTTTTCCTTTTGGATTAGGGGTAATCTTCTTTTTTGGGAATCCATTGGCTGTAATTACATTAGTCGAGAGGTGTAGTCGGTTTTTAAGTCTGTTCATTCGGCCTAAGCATTTTGTTCTGGAGATGAGTGTCATTGGCTTATGGAATTTGAACTGTGCTGGGGGTTGGTGGAGAGTGCAATGTAGATAGCGGTTTGTATGTGTTTCTTCTGGTTAGATGGTGTTGTCCTAGGGAGGCATTGGATTTTTGTATACAAAGACATCTAAGGAAGGGAAGTTGATTGTTTGCTTGTTTCCATGGTGAATTGTATTTGGGGTGTAGGCTGGGGTGTGTGGAGGAAGCTGTTCAGCTTTTTCTTTCCTGTGTGGCCAGATTAGAAGTATGTCATCTACGTATCTGAGCGAGAGTTTGGGTTTGTGATCATATTTTTCTAGAGCCTGTGTTTCAAAGTGTTCCATAGTAGAGGTTTGCGCGATGACAGGTGAGAGGTGGTATCCATGGGTGCTCCTCTTCTATTTGTAAACTATGCGCTAAGATACATCGATGACACATTTGGATTTGCCCCATGGAAAAGAAAACCTAAACAATTTTCCTAACACACCTAAACCACACACACTCCAAAATCAAGTCCACCATTGGAAACGGAAAATAAACAAAAAAATACCTTCCTAGATGTAGTAATCTACAAAAGAACAGATGGCACAACCACCCATTGGGAACACACCCATATACCAAAACAAAAAAACACACCAACCGATAGCCCAACAGCCCAATCTCACACCACCCAGCACAGATAAATTCCGGGCGAAACACTAATTACCAGAACCAGACGCCTGATAGATAAGACACATAATAAAGACTGAACCATGCACCCTGACTGAAGTATTGACAGCCCAAATGGCTTCCAAAAAACAAATCACCAACTTGATCCACAAAAACACACCAAAGACATAACAGAGAACCTAGAAAGACCAACAGACCTATGGAACAGCTTGTCTTACCCTACATAAGAGTACTACAGATAAAATCAGGAAGATACTACACAGCAATCACATCAAGGACTGCCTTCAAACAGACCAAAAATAGCAAGCCATTCATGAGAACTCCAAAGACAAAACTGACCTGGAAACCAAGGCATATACGAATTCCCTGTGCATTCATGCCCGGCCACATTACATTGGACAGACCAATGGAAGAATAAGTTACCTGCTTAGATGAACACCAAAAAATTGCAGTAAAAAAGCTGGAACACACCTCCTCACCTAGTCCAACACATTTGAAAACCACAGGTCACAACATTCAACTTCAATGGCACTAAAACCTAGCCACTATAGAATACCCCCCCAACCACAGAATCTTCAAGAAGCCATAGAGATTTGAAAAAAGACCTGAAAGCATGAATAGAGAGAATAGAATTAGATCCAATCATTTGGAAACCTGCCACTCTCAAATAGAAAAATCTCCCACCACAAAAACAGTCAAACACCTGAGCACAGACAGACTCCATCTGATTCCTCCAACTCAAACACACCACACCTGAGCCACAGACAGACTCCCTCTGATGCCTCCAACTTCCAAATACGCCCCCCACAGGCACCAGGTGAAACCTAGTGTCAGGCAGAGGCTCATTCAAAATCCAGGAAACGAAATACTTAGACTTCTTTATTTTAGAGAAAAAATATCTTTACTGAAAGTGAAGTGGTTAGCAACCAAAAAGAATTCTGAATCTGAGAATTAGGCCGCAACAATTCACATATAGGAAAGTGATGGAAATGTTCCCACCCACAAGAGTAGTTCAAATTGACACTTCCAATTAGAAGTTGTGGATATGATCATTTTGCGGCATCTTCAGGCTGATGATGAGGCCTCTGTCCATTGACCTATGGGCATATTTTGATAATGGGTTGCAGTTGCGGCAGAGAGAAGAAAGCTAAGCGGGAAATTAGAAACGCGAACTCTAGCTTATTGCTCCCCCTCCCATTTATACAACAGATGAATGCTACACCTCCAGCTCACTTCCCCACTTATTCCTACTTCCCTTCCCCCCCCCCATTACTATATGGCAGTCGAAAAGATGCAAAGCAATAGCAGAGATCTTGAAGGCTGAAATTCGGCCCTCCTAGAAAAAGGAAAAATCATCAGTCCTAGAGAGAGAGAGGAGAAAATATAAAGACAGATTATTAATCACTACACAATTACAAAACAACACACTCCTAGGCTTCATCAGAGATACTTTGGAACGAAATGCTTTGACCAACTATAGGGGCTTTAACCGTCGGTTTTCGTTAACCCATTTCGGCTTGTTTTGAAGAAGGGAATGTTCCAGACTGCAAGATAGTGGAGTCGACCCTCCCATTTGCGAAGAAGTCCAGAATTTCTTTAACTTCAAAAATGTTTGTTCACCTTCAATCAGTATTTGGTATGGATTGGTCAGCCTGATGGGCCTTAAAATTCAGAAATATTTCAGGTTTTAGCAAACTACTGGAAAAAACTGGATGAATTGTCGAAAGACGGTTTTGGTAAGATGTAAGCTGGCTGTTTACAGGATTTTATAAATACCGTCAATTGTGAATGGACCAACGTACTAGGACCAAGCTTCTTTGACTTTTGAGTGGTCTGCCAGGTATCTGTGGACAGGAAAAACCTTTGTTTCACCCACTTTATATTCTTTCCTGCGTGGATCTATTTCTTGTCTGCAAATTTCTTATGAGCTTGATGGCCTCATCTAATGCTTTGCGTGTTACTGCCAGTTAAGTTGAGTTGAGTGTATCCATTCATCCAACGACATGGATGTTAGGTTTTTGCACGAGGAAGTTCAGGTATGGAACGAAATCTTGTCCCAAAGCCACTTAATGGAGGTAAATCCAAGTACTGCTGTTGTACGGAGTTGTGATATGCCCACTTCGGCAAATGGGTAATAATTCGACACGTTAATCTTTTGATAATTTATGTAACATCTGAGATATTGTCTACACTGCGTGAGTCCTTCTCACAGGCTCCCATTTGTTTGGGGTGGTGGGTGCAGGCTTAACCCCGGGGGAGCCTATAACTTCAGGAACTCTTCAAAAATTTGCAGGCTAAATTGACCCCTCTTCAGAGATTATGCGTTCCAAGATAGCCATGTAAACCTATAATATGGATTATAAACAGTTTAGCAGCGTCATTAGCAGAGGGAAATCTTGGAAAAGGTATTGAACAATGTACTTTGTTTTGAAAACAAAATCAGTCACTACCAGCATGACCGTTGTTATCCACCACTTTCAGGCAATTTCTCTATAAAGTCATAGAGATTTTCTTCCAGGGAGCCGTTGGTCTAGCTACATTTGGTAAAACAAATCCTACTGGCTACCAGGAGGTCTCTTTGCCGAAGCCAACAACTCGACAGCTAGCTACATAAGCATTCCAACTGTCCGTTTCTTTAAAGTAGGCCACCAGAATCGCCGCTTAACTGAGTGTGAGGTCTCACAATATCCGAAGTGGCCAGCTGCTTTGAATCATGAGCCTGTTGTAATATTTTGGGCTCCTCAGTACCTTGGGCACACTACAACTTGGCCCCCACCCAAGCCAAAACCATCTCTAATCGTATAGTCACTTGATATGAGCCAGGAACCATTCGTCCAGTTTAAAGCTTCTTTTATGTTCGTTTAGGTCATTCGATAAAGACCACTTCTTTGTTCTTCCTTTGAGCTCTGATGATCAACTGGGGCGGCTAGATGTTTCGCTGAGACAATTGGCCTTTATCACCTCTGCGCACATACTATTATATTGGGGTAGTCTTAGAGAGAGCATCCCCCATGAAATTCTTCCCGCCTGGAAATGTACTTCAATGAGAAATTGAATCCACTTGAAAGTACTGGGCCCAGCGAATTGGGTTATGGAGGACAGTTCTTGGGCGTTTTAAAGGCTTCCCAGATTTCTTTTTTTTTTTTAATAAAGAATTTTTATTAATTTTTTAACAAACAAACATATACAAACAAAACACAAAACATATAAGAACATAAAATATTCTTTATGCACTGGCAGTTTGATCCGAGTTACATCTTTTTATACAGACATAAATTCCAGGTTCGTGCTTTTACTTTTATATAGCATTCCATTCTTTTATTCACTATTTTACATTTTCTATTTGGCTTCTCCCCTCTTTTCACTCTCTTAATTCTATTATATTTATTTTCATCTCAATTAAATCCATTATACTGTATAGTCCTTTGTCTGTCCTATTGCAGCTGTCTCTATTATCTTTTTCTCATTAACACAAAAATTTCTTCTGTTAATGGACCGATTGGAATTATAATGTCTTATCATACTATCCTTCCCCTAGTTTTAAAGGCTTAACATAACAACATATTTTCATTCAGATTCTGTGTTAGTACATTCTAAAAATAGACTCAATGATTTTAAAATCCAAGGAAAAAAAAAAAAGTTTTTTTTAATATATAATATATTAAAAAAACCAATCCATAGCAATTAAATTATATCATTAAGATTAGATTCATTTAAGTCTTTAAACATTTTACACAATCTTTTCTAAATAAAATATCATGCTTCTATGGGGAACATTTATAGATTTTATTGCTAGTTACTCTCCCCCTATTTCACTTATGTTTATAAAATATTATACAATGACTTGCTTTTTCCCATTTTTCTTAATTCAATTCTCTCTATATTGATTTCATTTATTTTTATTTTAAAAAAAAGAAATTTCGCTAAGTGTATCGTTAAATATTTTGTCCCATTTTATAATCATATTTTATTCCAATTTATGTAACATTATATTTCAAATACAAAATACAACAACACAAATCTTATGTACCTTGACAGGAATCTTCTTTTTCATTATATGTTTACCCATTATCTCTAAATAAATTTCCTGTTTTCTTTAAATCTTGTTTCAACCTTTGTAGCTTCTCTTCCCTTCTTTCCTCCCTTGCTGCTCCACTCTACCCTTTATTACCCCCTTGTTCTCTTAATCTCCACCCTCTTGTGTATTCTTCTTTCTGTTCTTTCTGATGTTGTGTCCACTTTTCACCTCGTTTTTCCCCTTTTTTGGTTGTTTTATTTTTTATAGTCTTAAATTCTCGATTTTCTTTCTTCTCCTTTCCCCTTCTGTGCTACCCAAATAAAGTTTGCTCTGTTCTACTTAGGGGATGTTTCTTCTTCATCCCAATTCTTCTTCGTTCTTGTAGTTTCTCATAGTAGAAATGCCATTACTAAGAAACGCAAAAAATTAGAGCCAAAAGAACCTTCCCTTCTTGTTTCTCTTGTTCATATTTTATAAATTCCATTTTCCAATTCATCCATAAAGAATCCATTGTCAATCCATTCTAAATAGAATAGCCAATGATGATCCAAAATAGAAATCCAATAGTAAAGAGGGCCCCAGAACCAAAGAAGAAAAAGGATTATTAAAAATTAAAAAGCAAAAATAAAAAATGTTACTAGAGTTAAAACTATACCAAAAAAGGTGGCGAAGTAGAGATTTCACAAGTATTATGGACTTGCACACTGCACTTTATTTATTTTATCCAAGCTCTTATTATAAACACTCTCTTCTCCAGCAGCTTCAAAGCGACACTCAAAGTGTTGAATACTGATTTTTAAGATCCAGGAAAACACCTGTAATAAATTTTTCCTGTGCTCTCCCTCCGTCTTATCACATTTAAAATTCCTTTGAGAAGAGTAAGTTATACATTTCTCTCCAATTCAAATAAAGTACTTTTCAAAGCCTCTAGTTGGCAGTGTTGCAAAACTCTCTTTAAACTTTTTTTTCCCCCCAGCCATTAAAGAGAGTAATGTATACAAAACTCAGAGAAAAAGAAAGAAAAAATCAAAGGGGTCTCTATCCTGATGAAAAATTTTAAAAAATCAAAAGAAAGCATTGAAAATATATATAAGAAAAATTCAATCTGAGTTACCTACAAAAACACATTAAAGTCCTCAAAAAAAGAATAGTAAGGATGAAGAATCCAGCCTCAATTTGACATTCACTTTTAAAAAGAGGCCGCCTTTAACCAATTCCAGTCAAACAAAAATAAAGTCACAGGTTTCTTCTTTGTTCAGATATCTTTCAGATCTCAGTCAATTTTACATTTAAACAAAAGAGGGTTTCTCAACCCAGCCGACACCCTTTCGCCTCCAGCCACTTTCTTTTCGGAAGCTGCTTTTCGGCTTCAGCAGCTTTGGAGGCTGTCTTCACCACCAGCAAAAGGGCTTCTCCCGGATCAAAACCAGAGATTTGCGGAGGTTGTATCTCTGGGATCCTGGACTGTGCCTTCACCATCCCCCGTCTCATACGGGACGGTTTAGGTCCCGTTAGGACCAACCAGGGGTTGAAAATATCAGCTGCGATCTCAGAGCCCCGAGATCGCAAGCTGTTTAGCACCGGAGACGAAGCTCCGCCCTTCCAGCGCTTCCAGATTCTTATGTATCAGTCCATACCTCCAAACGGTATGTTTCGGCTCCTTCCAGGGAAATGTCTCCAGGTCAGCAAGCCCAATGAACTGCCAAAAGCTTCTTTCTCCCAGATGGCCCAAATCTTCTCTCTTTTTTCAAACAGATTACGGAGGTGTACACACAAGCTGTAAAAGTCCCTTTCTCATTGATGATGTAATACCACTTTCCCAATAGCCCACATCACTTGCATACGGCTTGAATCACGAAAGGAGGTCCATAATCTGGGGTGTTTCAGCACTAGCGTTCTTGCAGCAAACAGTCGTTTTTACTTTTCAAAAGCGGCTTGGCACTTCCATGGACCCCTTCCATGGCTTTCCGGGCCTTGGCTCACCTCCCCTTTTGTTTTCAAGAGATTTGTGATGGCATTGCTATCTTAGCAAATGTCAGGCATGAATTGCCGGTAAAAATTTGCAAATCCCAAAAGCTCTTGAAGTTGTTTCTGGTTGCGTGGTGGAGGAGTCCATTCCAGAATGGCACCCGCACTTCTTCTGGATCCATCTCTATGCCTTCAGATGAAATGCGATATCCCAATTAGTCAATTTTTGTCTTGATGGAATTCACATTTTGACAATTTAGCATACAATCTTAGCGGCACAGATTTTTGTAAAACCGACGCCACTAATTCACCATGTTCAATTCTAAGGTCCTCCAATGTAGATTAAAGGAATATTCATTTCAACATAAACCAAGAACCCCCCTGTATAAATGTTCATGTAATACTTGATTGATCAATTTGATGGAATACAGCTGGGGCCCCTTGTTAACCAAAAGGTAAAGAACGTGAATTGGAAAACAACCCATCGGTCAGTTAAAAAGCAGTCTTCACTCAGTCCCCTCCTTAATTCGGATCCGGTAGTATGCCCTCTCTCAATCCAACTTCAGTGAAAGATTTTCCCTTTTCGCTTAAATGGCCAAACATGTCCTTCATCAAAGGAAAGTGGGTACACGTTTTCCACAGAAATAGCGATTCAAATTTCGTAATCACTACCAAGCGCTCTGGAACAATCTTTCTTTTCATGGAACAACACTAGCGGCCACTACCCGGGCCTAGCAGGTGAGTGAAACCACGTTATCCAAAGGTTTATCAAAAAATAATCTTAAGGCTCTTCCAATTCCCCGTAGGGGTCATTGGAGTACAACTTTGGGTTTCGGAGGCTTCACCCCAGGCCAAAATCTCAAATAGCACAGTCCGTTGGCCAGTGAGGCGGAAGCTCACCGAGGCCTTTCTCACTGAACACTTCTTTTTACAATACCAATACTATTTGGAATTTCTCCTCATTTCCTTCACGGGTCAGTTAACCTGTGGAAGCATATTTCAATTAGGTCCTCAGTCTCGGCTGGGGATCTGGCCCCTTCCCCTGGCACTGCTTTGTGCGTATGTGCAAAACCCCTTTCTCATTTAAACCTGGGGGTTTTTTCCATTTTCCGGAGCCAGGGCAATCCCAGTATTTAATGTTGCCCTCCATCCCAGGCGACACATTAAAAACGCAGGGTCTCATCATGCTCTCCCATGATCATTTCTATAGTTCCGTGACAAAAAGAGCGGGGCAACCTCCAGCCCACTGATCCATCTATGGCCAAATGAAATTGGGCATCTTCAAATGTTTCAGCTTTAAAGCCCATGTTTTTCACTACTTCCTGTATTGATTATACACCGGTGTGCACCCAGAATTCTAACAGGGCTAGCATCTCCCTTTCGACCCTGAATTAGGTACTCGCAACTTCACCGAATTGTCAAAAGGCCCACACTTGGACTCACCAGGAAGGTCGTCTTTCCAAGTCAGAATCCTCCTCCTCAGGGGTCACTGAGGGCTTCTGATTCCTCTCCTGTACTGGAGGGGCGACCTCTGCTGTCTCTTTCGAATTTGGCTGTTTCGCGAGGTGCTTGGGGGACTTTTAGCTTTTCTTTCCTTCCTTTGGCGCCCCCTTTGGCTCCAACTTGACTTTACATCACAGCCCGGTGACCTTTCTTTCCCACATCGAAAGCAAAGCCGCAGGGGTTGGGTCTTGCTGCCTCTCCTCCCCTTCTAGGTTTAGGAGCCTCTTGGGACGTGGGGGGAAACTTGCTCCACCCATAACCCCCCGCTGTCTACCGGATTTAAATCAATTCCACTTCTTGCTGCCAGGCAGTACCACATCTCGCAAATTATTGGGGTCTTCTACTCGCAGGCATCTCTGCCGGTAACATCTTCATTTAAACCATCTTTAAACAGTTCTATCAGGGCTTCTTGGGCGCCAGCCTCGAAATGGCCTGCTAACTGTCTAAATTCTTGGGTGTTAATCAGCCACACCTCCGCCCCTCTTTTATGGTTTCCATCCTAATTCGGGCTTTGCGCTCCGCCAGTGGGTCCTCAAACCGGCCGCAGTTGCAGCATAAATAGGTTAATAATTCAGCAACTTGAGGAGCATTATCATTATGCAAAGTCACCATTCCACTCTGCCGCTATTCCCTCCAGAGCCTTGGTAACACCACCTCACTTTTGGCTGCTTCCTGAGGAAAATCCTTCCCCATACTCCTCCATATGGCTCCAAACTTGAGCTCAGGGAAACAATCCCAAGGTTTGGGATCCCCTTCCGTATTTTACTTCTTTACGGAGGCAGCCTAGGAGCTCTACGCTTTCTAGGGAAATTCCACCTCCCGCTGAGGCCCCGGGGCTGCTGTTCTGATCAGGGTTGATTTATGGGACGAGGAGCTGCTCTCTGCTTCTTTCTGGCTGGGCTACTTCCCGTCCCCCTTTCATCACCCTTGTTGGAGCTTGAGTTGTTCAGGGAGTCTCCTTGCTTTGATCCAGCAAGCGAGTTCCCTCTTTTCCTTCCTTGCCGAAAGTCCCATATTCCACGCCTAGTGGTAAGTTGTGACCTCCAGGGGGTCGGGTCCTCCTCCGGATGCGTTCCAACCAACCCCCATTGACACCAATTCTGGCGGCTTCACACTGGATCCTCTTCCAGACTGAGCTCTGCTCAGCCGCGATTGGGCTTCCTGCCATCAGTGCGAAAAATCTTGCCCTCCAATGGCTCCTGGATCTCCTGGTCACTATTTGACAGAATTGACATATGTCCAGGCCCGCTCAGAAGAAAATTGTATTCTTCCGGAGTGGGCAGGCTGGATGAAGATTCAGAATAATGGTCAGGGCCGGAGTCCCATTCAGAAATCCGAGGGAAAGTAAATACTTCAGACTCTTTAGTTAAAGAAAAGATTTTATCTTTCTACTGAAAGTCGAAGTGGTATGAAACCAAAGAATTCTGAAATCTGAGAACATTAGGCACCGCAATTCACCACTATAGAAAAAATGATGGAAAATGTTTCCCACCCGCAACAGTTCCAGAATGACACTTCCCAATTAGAAGTTGATGGATCATGATCTTGGTGGGCCATCCTCAGGTGATGATTGAGGCCTTGTCCCATTGAATCCCCTTGGCCATATTGACGTAACGGGTTGCCATTTTGGGGAGACGGAGGAACGAAAGGCCTAAGGCAATCTTACATCACGCCACCTATCCTCCTCGCGCATCCACTTCCTCTTACCATCCAGTGAAGACACCTAAAGTATTACGCCAACTGCGACAAGCATGGTTTTAAAAAAACAAAAAACAGCAAATCTTACCCATAGGCTGCCAGACTTCCTACGAACCAATAATCACAATCCACTCCACGGCCACAGATATGGATGTATGAGGTGGAACTTTCTTTTGAGAGAAAATTAGAAACCCCACATTACCTCTAATGCGTCTAGTTTATGGTTCTATAAGGATTATTCTCCCTCATTCGCTATTCACGTTGTTCTTGCCTCTATTTCTGTTAATGGATCTCCCATGATACAACAGCATGAATTGTAACACCTCCAGCTCATTCCCCAACTTAATACCTCAAGTTAGAGACTTAAACCAATTTTGTTGTATACATTTGACTTGCCTACCTCTCATAAGGCCTTCCCCCCCCCCCAACTGCGTTATGTGGCTCCTTATAGTTCGAAAAAACGATGCAATAGAAAGTCTCAATATAGCAGAAGATCTTTTTGATAGAAGGCTTGACAACCCTTAGCTTTGCTAATTGATCTCATAATAGATCTCCAAGCTCCTACTTACATTTTAATAAACATTGAAATAGCAGCCATCGCTTCTCACCGAGACCGAATCTCCACTAAAAGCCTCCCAAGTAAGAACAGAGTGTCTGTACGCAGCCATCACAAACAATGCCACAAAACAGTGACAGATAAACACCAAACACCAAATCACTAATACAAAGACTCCAAGGTCTCTCAGAATTTGACACAGACCCAGCTCACCTAGCCAATCAGAATTTTGGACCCCGCTCATTCGGATTTGAAACAGGAGCTTTTGAGAACCCGCGAGACATCCATACAGAAGTGCCTGATGATGGCAGATGGGGATTTCTGCTGAACATATATATATACTTTAACAGCCCTGAACTTTACGATTGAACCAGTGGGATAATACCCGAAGGAAGCTTAAACGGCACATATATATAATTAAACAACAAGTTTTTTTTTCAGTTAACTATTACAAAATTACACTTTTGACATAAGTAATAATATATATTATATATAGGTATATATATAATAAATATATATCTATATATATACTATATAATATATAAAGACACATTCATTATGTCTTATTTATTAAACAGTCCCATTCATCTAAATAAACTGAATTTTATCCCACAATATGCCCTGTTACTACTACTTATCCAAAACTCTATATATCTGTGTAATATAAATAAATATTTTATGATATATTCCTAATATCACTATTTTACTTATTACAGCATTGTTATTACATATACTCCCTAATTGAACACCTGAGGTTTATTCTTCCCGTTGTATTACTACCCAGTCACCTCCTCAGTTAGATCTATACTTAAAAGTGAGCAACGTTCGGTTCAGCAGAATCCTCAATTCTTGAGCCATCATCCTAGGCATTTCCATGCGTATCGAGTTTGTGCCCCTTATTTGTGGGTCAGAGAGGATTCTCACCCCTCCAGAGTGGTTTTAAATTTGAGGCTTAGCCTATTTGTCTGACAGTGCCTCCCAAGTATCACTGTTTTTTTTCCTACATCCCTTTGGAATTTGGATTTCTGTCGGATTAGATGAGTTCGTTCCCTTAGTTCACATAGCTATTCTCGGAAAAATTATTGAGCAGTTTGGAGTTCTTGATGGTGTTTCTGCTTTCTTTCTGCTGTGATCCCAGGTTATTTTTATATGTGATTGGCTGTAGTTTGCATTTTATAGGCCCTGAGAAATACAAAACGTGCGATGATTCTCTGTGTGACTATAGCATTTGTTGCAAGGACATTTTTTTCCTTATGAGTGCCCCTCCCGAGGCCTTTGGCTCGCGATGATTATTGAGGTGACTAATAGAAGTCTGGGCTTGATATCGTATTTATCCGAAGACGCTTTATTTCTCTGTGTTTCATTTTTTCGGTGCGTCGCCTCTCTGTAGTTGGGTGGAAGAGGCATTGTGCTTGATGTTTTGGGAGCATCCAGACAGGGAAGTTCTACTTTGTGCTCTAATCTTATATCCTAGACATACAGTGTCTATTGTAAATGCTATAACTGTGTGGAGATCTGTTCTATTTGATATATCTCAATCACACATCATAATAGTCTGGTGTATGCATCTCTTTTTTCATGCTTTCAGAGTGTTTCATATCAAATTACCCTATCGTTCAATGCCTTCTCTATTATCTGTGGGGCTGGGGATCGTTCTTTCCTATAGTGGCCTTGGGGGCCTTTTAGGTAGCCCATTCGGGAAATGGTTTGACTCCTCACTGTTCGATGACGCCTTGCTGTAATATGTGTACTTTGGGTCACTTAGTGAGACTGTCTCATCTTCTAGCTTATTAATGTAACCTGCCACTTATGTGTGCGTACTGCGGAGATATATACTATGATAATGGTATCGTCTATTTTCTTCTATTTGTTCTGTCCAATGTAATGTGGCTGGCATTTGATGCCCACCAAAGGGAACTTCGTAACCTCCTATATGGTTTTTCCGCAGTCTGCCAAATGTATCCTAAAATCTTTTTTGTCCTTCGAAAGCGTTCTGTCTTCTTCAATAGAGGGAATTATGGAAGAAGGCCTTCTTCCGAGTGCCTCTAGAATAAAATTTTTTCTTTTAGTCCTATGCCTTTGAGAAAGTGACAATCTCTTCTTCTTCTGAGGATGTATTGAACTGCCCAAACAGTGTCCTTGCACCCATGTGGTAGTTAGATATAATCACCTCCATTTTATTCGCTGCTCTGGTTCTTTGAAAGGGGAAGATTTTCGACTTCTTATGAGAGTTCCTTTGGGCCCCAGGACAAATCACTGCCTTCCATTAGGTCTGGGTTTTGATCTGTCCTGGCCTTCTCATTAATTCCAATGTATCCTCTTAGTGGTTTTTCTCTGTTATTCTCTATGTTGTGCAGTGGATCCATCCAAGCGCTTTGGGGATATATTTTCTGATTCTTTAGATTGGAAGTCCCATTGGGCTGTCTAAATACTTTTAGGTTGCCAAGACGAGGTGCTAATGAGACCAAGTTATATGTTTTCTGTCTCTTATTTGTTCATCGTCACTTGGATTACTATGGACTGCCAAGGCGTTTGTGTCTGGCTTAATTAGTGTTTTGGCCACGGAATTTATCTGATGCCTGGGTGGTGCGTGGACAATCGATTGGCCGGCGTTGAAGGGTAGCGGTTGGTGTTGTGTCTAAGACTGTTTTCTTTGAGTATAAACAGTGGCCCTAAGTGCCATCTGTTCTTTTGTAGATTAGTTAACCCATCCTAGGGGATCATCTTGTCAAGTTTTGAGATTATGATCTTTTACAAATATTTCCCTGTATTTCCCCACTGCATAATTATAGCGTAAAAAGCCTGAACAATTATGTTTTTATTCCTCTGGCGGGTGTAATTGGCCCCTTTATTGGTAACAGGTTCCTTTGCCATTTCTTCTATGAAGTCCAAAACAGGATGCCTCTCTTAGAACTAGATGTTTAGGTATATTCAAGACTTGTTTTACTGGTTATTTCTTCTTCGAATGGGGCCCATGAAATCAACCAAAAATCTGCTTTCCTCACTTCGACTGCAGTGATCGGTTTGTGGCTGCTTACCAGATTTGGAGGTCTCCAGTGATTCCACTTCCACTCAAAATGATAGCATTAGCCAAGGGCTTGGATCCGAATTCCTTCCGACGAGACACATATGCGTTGATCGCCATAATTGGCGCCAATCGAGAGTTTGAAAGACCGCGTGACTCTCACTGTGGTACTCGGACAAATAGTAGGAGCTCCTCTCCTCTCCGTCAGATTTGGAGTGATTCCTTAGTACCAATGGGCGTATTATGGAAATATGTGTTGTGTTAAGCCCAGTGCTTTCCTGTTTAGTTTCCCTGAGTGTTTTTAAAGCTGGTTGGTAATATTATTATATTCTGTTACAAATTCATGTGGAATACGAGTGTCTTTTTCTCATTATTCCAGGATGAAACCTATGTGAGTGGTTATAAGAGCTAAGAAAAATGCAAAAAAATAACGCGTGAAATTCCCATGCGAGCCTCTATTATATTTTCAATTCGAAAATAAACTAACTATGGATCCCACGAATTTCATATCCGTTAAGTCCACCGGAGTGGGGTTAGTTGATTCATCTGATGCTATGAATATTATAATCCCTTATCCTCCTTAGAAGTATCAGTTCTATAGAGGTATCTTACAATAGAAGCAGCAGGTTTATGGTTTTGCACATTCCTCAAAATAATTGAATAAGAACTGTCACCTCTGATGTACATTGTTGGTTTTACCACACTTTTGGGCTCTTGTAGTTGTTTTTTGCTCCAGTGTTTTATATCAGATTTTAGGGTTGGTTGGCCACTTTAGAATAACTTCAGCGAAATGAGTAGGCGTAACTCCTTTATGTGGTAGTAGCTGGAACTATGAAGTGCATCTAAAGAGTGTGTGCTCGCCTTCTTAGTTGTGAGTTTTGTAATTAATTTTGTGTGATATTAACAATATGCAAGCAAAGTTGGACCTCCTTCATCATCATTGTTGTTGCAAGGAGTCTAATCTGTCTGACGAGTGTGAGAACGATTTTTTCTCTTGGCGCATGATTGTCGTTTTGGATTCTCCTTTGTCATTATGTGACTGGTTACTAATTTTCTCTTGTGCTTTATTTATCCCAGATATTAGTGGTTGGGTCTGTGTTTTATAGGTTTGTATGTCGGAGTCTTGAGTAGGTCTGTCAATTTTGTCTCTATAGTCTTTCTATCATTACTTACTGTGGCTTATCCTTGTCTGCTGGGGAGTCATTTATTATACTGTTATCATTTCAGGGTTTGTAGTTGCTCTGAATTCATCTTTTTGCAAGTTGGTTTTCGTGTGGTTTTTTTGGCTTTTGCATAAGATTTTTGCTAACATGTTTGTCTTATTCTGTCAGCTTCATCTGCATTTAAATTTGGTTTAGGCTGGATTCCACTGCACCATAGCATGGATTTGTTGGATTTTTGTGGGTTGCTATGGCATCAATGAATCCTTTGTTTAGGACAATCTGTTTCTGTTTTGTTTGAGTTCCTCTGTTGAACGTTATATTACTAATTGTTTTCAGGTTGTTGTCTGTGAGTTGTTGGGGGTTTCTGTCATGTTCTAATTTCTTTAAGTTTCTTTAAGAGTTTTTCATTTTTGTAAGTGTTTCAGTTTCAGCTCTCCAGTTGTAAGTGTTTTATCTTGTCTCCCAAAGCTAAGAGGGATTTTGCTGCTCAATTCTAGGTGTAGTGCTAGCAATCTTTGTTTTTTAACTGATCCAATTGGAATTTCTCTTACTGTGAACTTCGTTCCTGAGTAGAAGCCATTTTGCACTCTTTTTCAGGATACGTTTAGTAGCTGGCTGTGCTGTGATGAATGTTAATGGAAAGCAGGTTGCGTGTGCATTGTTGCCTCTGCAGCTTGCATAGGAATTCAGGCCAACATAATATTCCTTGCTCTTTTTAACTTCCAGCTATATCATAGCTTTTTTTGATCGTGGCTGTTTATTTCTTCCCCGTAGAGTCATGATATTTGTTCTTTTTAAGCTTTCGCGGGTACTTTTACAGTGTGCTGTTCAGCTTCCCTCGGGTATTATCCCACGTCTTGTAGTTGCTGGTAAGTTGTTAGCAACGTTTCAGCAGAATCTTCATCTCCTTCATCCAGGCTGTATATTATAATTTATACTATATTATATTATATATATATATAATATATATATATATAGTATATATATATATGTGTTGTGTGTGTTGTGTGTTGGTGTGTGTGTGTGGTGTATGTGTGTGTGTGTGTGCTTGTTGTAGTGTGTGTGTTGCTGTTTAGCTTCCTTCGGTATTATCCCATTGTCATTGTAGTGCGTTAAATTTGTTAGCAACGTTCAGCAGAATCTCATCTGCCATCAATCAGGGCCTTCTGTATGGATTTGGGTCTGCGACAGGCTGTCTGTTTCAAATTCAATTGGCTGGTCTATTCTGATTGGCTAGGAGCCTGGGTCTGTGTTTATCTGGACTTGAGTTTTGATAGATTTTGGTGTTTCTGGTTTCTTCTGTCTGTTTTGGCTTTGATTGGCTGCCAACACTCTGTTCCTTTGTTGTTGGAGGCTTCAGTGCAGCTTGGCTTGTTGTGAAAGGACGGCTTGCTTATCCATGAGGAAGCTAGGTTTCCACTGGTCCTGGTGGGGGGGTGTTTGAGTTGGAGCATCAGAGGGGTCTGTTTGTTGCTCAGTTGTTTTGGTCTGTTTTGTGGTGGGAGATCTTTCTATTTGAGAGTGAAGGCTTTCCAAATGATTGACTCAGGTCTTGGTAGAATCATTCTCTATTCGATGCTTTCAGGTCTTTTTTCACCTCTCTAATGCTTCTGCTGATGATTCTGTGGTTAGGGTTTTCTTATAGTGGCTTGGGTTTAGTTGCATTGAAGTTGAGGTTGTGACCTGTGGTTTCCATGTGTTGGACTATGAGGAGGGTGTGTTCCGCTTTTTTACTGCATTTTTGTGTTCATCTCGGTGGGTACTTATTCTTCAATTGTCTGTGTCCAATGTCTGTGTCGGCATGATGTGCAGGGAATTCGTACATGCCTTTGGTTTTCCGTTGGTCAATTCTCGTCCTTTGGGGTTCTAAGGATGGCTGCTATTATTTTTCTTTTTTTGAAGCAGTCTTGATGTGATGCCTGTGTAGTATTCTTACTGATTTTATCTGTAGTACTCTTATGTTGCGGCAAGGACAGCTGTTCCATAGGGGTCATGTTGGGCTTCTAGTCTCTGTTATGTCTTTGGTGTGTTTTGTGAATCAAGTTGGTGATTGTTTTTTGTGGAAGGCCATTGGCTCGTCAATACTTTAGTCAGGGTGCCTAGCTTCAGTCTTTATATGTGTGTCTTGTCTGCAGGGCATTGCGTTTCTGTAATAGTGTTTTTTGCAACGGAATTTATCTGTGCGGAGTGTGGTGAGATTGGCCGTTTGCGCTAGCGGTTGGTTGTGTGTTTTCTTTTGTTATAATGGTGTGGTCCGAGTGTTTGCCATCTGTTCTTTTTGCTAGATCTAGTCCAACTAGAATGTAGTTGTTTGTTTATTTCCGTTTCCATGGTGAACTTGATTCTGGGGGTTGTGTTGTTTGACTTCTGTGTTAGGTAAAATTGTTTAGTTTTCTTTCCATGGGCCAAATCACAATATGTGTTCATTCTAATGTATCTTAGCCATAGTTTGGGTTTTGCGGTGGCATTAGCCAGGGTGGATTCGAATTCTTCCTATGAACAGGTTTGCAATGACGTGGTGACAGTGGTGATCCGCATAGGGGCTCTTCAATTTGCTTATCTTTGTCCTTTTATATTGAATATGTGTTGGTTAGGCTAGTGTTCTTGTTAGTCTTGAGGGTCTTTAATGACGTTGGTTATTGTATTTTGATGATTTCAAGAGTTTTCTTTTATTGGGACTCGACGTTGGATAGTGAAAACCACGTTCGAAACATCCATACAGAAGTGGCCTGATGATGGCAGATGAATTCTGCTGAAACGTTGCTACAACTTTAACAGCACTACAATGACATGGGATAATATCCAAAGGAAGCTAAACAGCACCTATGTAAGTCCCCGCGAAAGCTTAAAAACACACACGCACACACACACACACACACACACACACACACATATATATATAAACATTTTGTAAAATATGAAACCAAGAAAGATACACAAAATGAATGAACATAGAAATATAAACATTTCTTATTGCTTGGACGATGTGTTTTTAGCAAACAATTTTCCAATGCCTACTTCCTCTATCTGGTAAAATAACCCCTTTATATTTTTCCTTTCCTATCTGTTTAATCTCTGGTTTCTATCCTTTATCCAATTATTTCCCAAACTGTATGATATTTTGAGTCTTCCTTATCATTTAACTTTTGGGTGAGTTTATCCACTTCTGCATATTTGTAGATCTTCTGATTTATCAAGTTGTCCATTGGCATCTGATCACCCTTCCAACAAGGGTTAATGCTATCCTTGCTGCAGTGATTATATGTAAAATGTAATATTTTATTTCTTTTGCAATTTCACGTATTATTCCCAACAAAAAAAATTCAGCATTAAGTTCTAATTGAATGTTTGTGATTTGTCTTATTCATATTTGTATTTTTCCCAAATTTTTACTCTTCGGGCAAAGCCAACAAGTGTGGAAGAAGGTACCCTTGTTTGTTTACATTTCCAACAGAGTGGGCTTAAATTCGGATACAAATTAACAATCTTGAAGGTACTAGATACCACTGATAGTATATTTGATATTGGTTCTATTTATAGACCACTGATTTAATGTTTTAGACACTCTGAAAAAATATTTCCATTACTATACAATTGTACGATCAGTTTCCCTATTCTTCCATTGCAATATTTGGCAGTTATATATTGTCACAATCTTCAGGAGAAGAAATATGATTTATAATATATCTCAACTCACAGATATTTCCTTCAGAACTATCAACATATCCTGGCTTTGGTTTTTGCTGTAAATGAGATAAATGAAGAAAATATATTATCCAACATCAGTCTGGGTATTCAAATCTCTAATAGCTATTTCATGGCGAGATGGACTAACCTAGCTTCAATGGAGCTTCTCTCAACACAGGGCACATTC
The DNA here is from genome assembly GCA_004320025.1 of Laticauda laticaudata. NCBI lineage: Eukaryota > Metazoa > Chordata > Lepidosauria > Squamata > Elapidae > Laticauda > Laticauda laticaudata. The sequence goes on from BHFT01014129.1 coordinate 30,262, forward strand.
ATGCCCAACTATAAGTGTGATGTCAAGTATTAGGTACTTTCTGTTATTGCAGGATCTAACTCTTTCATTTTTCCTTTCATGGCAAACATCTTGAATGTCTACAAGATGCCTCAGGTAAGATTTGTTCTTGAATATCATGTAGTAGGCTGTAAGGATAAATTTGGAAAGCAGGAGGAAGAGCTGTATGCTACTGAATACTGATAAAAATAATCTGGACCTAAAACAAAAATATAATCTGAGAAAATAATATCCAGTTTGACCCCACCATACACACTTCATTATTTGTTTTTTTTTGAAAAGAATTTTATTAATTTTCTACAGAAACACATTACATACATAACATTAAAAACATCTACTCT
>BHFT01014131.1:0-44256 GCA_004320025.1 Laticauda laticaudata
GAACCAATCCCTTATCGTTCTTAGCAGCCAATGGGAATGCATTATTTGAAGCCGGTTATTTGCATACAGAACAAAAGTCAATACTTGTGGAAGGGATGATTTGATTACGGGCTTTGATCCATCACCAGCACTTCCCGGTTTGCTCTTAACATGGGCCCGGAGTGCTTTCATCTCACAGAACAGGTGAGGGCAGAAAATGACCCAAGGTAGATTGCCTAAAATTGGACCTTTCTCATCTGCACCCCCAGCGAGCTCAGCCCTATTTGGAGGCCATACTTCCCATGTCAGTTGCATTGGAACTCAAGAAGCATACAATGGAAGAAGGAGAAAAAACGAAAAGAAAGAAAAGTGATCTTTAGGTTTTTGGACCAGAGGTGGTTCAAAAAATGTTTGATGAGTTTGTAAATTAAGGGAACTGTGTCGTATTGGCACTGTAATCACTCTCCAATAAAGAAGAAGAAAATTAGAGATCTCTGGTAATTTTCTTTAAAGGCTCACTGTTGGCCCTGATGCGTCTTGGACTCAGTATCTTACAAACAAATGGAAAATATAAACATTTCCAAGCTTTTGATAAAATAATGACCCTTTGGCTAATTGGTGCAGAAGAGAAACCTACATTTCCCCCCATTGCTTTGGATTCTCAATAAAACCATCATGTTTAGAATCCTTTCCAGAGGTTCAAATTAGTACCATTTGATGCTTAATAAATAGAGAGAAGGATAAATCAACAAGAGTACATGTCTATGGAGAGTCTCAGTCATCCCAAAGGTCCCCCCTTTTTCAAGAGGCAACTGGACTTTCTGGTTTTTCTTTGAAGGCATTTTGCTTCTCATCCAAGAAGCATCCTCAGCTCTGAGTGGATGGTGGGGAAGGGAAGGATTTATACTCCTTGCAGACAGCTGGTTATTTGCATCCTTTTCAAGAGTCATTGAGGCCACTTGGAGGTTTGAAGATGCTCCAAGTGGCCTGAATGACTCTCTAAAAGAACACAAATTACCAGTATTCCAGTATTTGAGGGGTGGCCAAAAAAGAAGAGGGGGTCAACTTATTTCCCAAAAGACAAGATGGCAAGACAAGAAACAATGGATGGAGAGAAGCAATCTGGAATTAAGGAGAAATTTCCTAACAGGGAAAACAATTAACCAGTGGAACAGCTGGCCACCAGAAGTTGTGGATGCTTCATCACTGGAGGTTTTTAAGAAAAGACAGGACAGCCACTTGTCTGAAATGGTATAAGGTCTCTTGCTTGAGCTGAAGGTTGGACTAGAAGACCTTCAAGATCCCTTTCCAGCTCTATTCTGATTGATTGATTGATTGTTGCCATTAGGACATTACAGAGTGTTACACCCATATATTATTAGGTGGCATGGAATTTGACTTCAACAATGTTTTTGTGGAATACATTGATAAATGATTTTCCTGGAGATTAGACTGTATTCAGTGGTCTCCAGTTCTCTTGGATCTTATCCAATGCTTGGCAATCTTCTAAAGCTCTAACCAGCCTTGTGGGGAGAAAAAAATGATTTTGCTGAATGTCTACAAGGACAAGGGAGAAAAAAATCTGCACCAGTCCCCTAGAGTAGTGATAACAGTCTATGATATAGTACAGTATGCTTGATTGATTAGTCAATTGACCATATCAAACAGGACCATCAGCCATAGTAAAATGCAACAAAATGAGATAAGATACAGGGCCAAAGGAAGAGAATATTTCAGTTCAACCCTGTAGTCAAGGTTGAACTATGGAGATCTTGGTGCTCTCTGAGCTTGATGGTTTTCCTGCAGACATTTCATTACCCAACAAGGTAACATCAGTGCTAGAAGATACAGTGAAGTGAGATCTATGGGAGAATTCAGGAGAACCCCAAATTTCCTTCGAGCAGGCTGTAGATTCTACATTTGGACCTTTGATATTGTAGGAATTTTTTTTCTTTTAGGAAAGAGGAGAGAACATGGAAGAGTGACTATTAATCAGTGCATTAATCATGATGTTTTGAAGATGTTGAAAAGATTGTGAAGTGAAGATACTTCACTCATCAGCAGGATGGCAATTCATCAAGTATTTCTTGTGTACTTGGTTTGGTCTGAATGCTTTAATAGCTTCTGAAACTGTAGGAGCTTTAAATGTTTTGGAAAAGTAGTTATTATTTACAGAACGTTACACTGAAGAAGGACATCTTTTTCAGATTTATTGGAGATCTCCTAGGATGTTTCCAAAAGTTGACCAATGATCTTTCTTCACTGGAAAAAATAAAATAAAAACTGAAGATAGACTAGACACTTGGTGCATTTATCAGTTCTTCCATTTGGTTAGATATTATAAAGAGCCGCAGTGGCGTAGTGGTAAGAATGCACTATTGCAGGTTAATTCTGCCCACTGCCAGCTCAAGGTTGACTCATCCTTCCATCCTTCCGAGGTGGGTAAAATGAGGACCCAGATTGTTGGGGGGGCAAGAGGCTGACTCTGTACAATGCTTAGAGAGGGCTGTAAAAGCCCTGTGAAATGGTATATAAGTTTAAGTGCTTTTGCTATTGCTATTGGTGATACGGTTTGACACGGCAAAGTTACAGTTTAAATATGTTGTTGTGTTATTCAACTGCTTCCATGAAATTTATGTATTTATGAGGAGCTTTGGAATATAGGATCCCATATCCAGGTTAACATTCCTGGAAGGATGGATGGCTATCGGATTCTAGAGCTTGACTTCAGGAAATGCAAAATCTCAGTTTATTGGCAGAGAGACAAGATTGGTCAATATGATTCTTGGTTTACCTTGGTGTTTAAAAATGGAATTGTAATTATCTCGAGGAACATGACACCTTATTTTTATATTCGAGAAAAGGAGAGAAACTCTCTTATTTTCCTCCCGATTCTCTCTTGGTTGATATTTTATTAACGCTTTTTCTGAATTGTTTTAACGCTACCAACAAGCTCTTCAGCTGCCAATGTTTATATTTGTCTAAGATGATAACAAAATTACGCTTAACTTAAACACATACATACATAACAGTACTGTATTTATGTGCATATGTTTTGGCTCTTTGTCCACTCAGTAAATATTAAAAATCCATGCTTCACTCACGAGCACTTCCACAAATGTTTTGTTTAACTTTGAGAGAGGATTTCTAAAGCCGCACTTCCCTGCCCCATAAAACCCAGTGTTTCTCAACCTTAAGAAAGCAACTTTAAGATCAGTGTTTGTATTTAAATTTTTGTACTACCAGTTCTGTGGTTGTGGCTTGGTGAGTGTGTCAGGGGAAGGATACTACAAAATCTCCATTCCCTCCCCACCCCACTAACCTGCTTTCCAGCTCCGTTCAGCTGGGACTCAGGAGGCAGAGAATAGATGGGGTTGGCAGGGCCAGTCAGAGGTGGCATTGGCGAGTTCTCTGAATGACTTAAAATTTCCACTAGAACTGGCTAAATACCACTTCTCTTTAAGATGGGTGGACTTCAGCTCTGAGAACTGAAGTCCACCCATCTTAAAATTGCTAACGTTGAGGGACACTGTGCCAACTGAATGAGCACTAATTGAGGTTCTTCAGGAGGGCACCAAGTTGAGGAATGAGAATTTGGAGCAATGCTTCTTGGAAAGGTGTCACTGGGATATCATTCACTGGGAAGGATAGTATTATTTATTTTTAATGGTGATGGTATTTAGGTTCCGTTGTGATACATGCCTTGGTCTGCTTCTGAAACCACAGGCAAATCCTAAGGCGATCCACAGGAAGCTGAATGCTAATAACACGAAATTAGCACAGATTCCCGACTGATGAGAAGGGAATCTATTTTGAGCAAAATGTGTGGGCAAATCCATTGCAAGATAGAGATGGAGTTTGTGGGGGCAGCTGAGATATAATTACCATGGAGATAACATTTGTATCTTGTCGAAAGTTGGGTGGCCACAGGCATAACAACATTCTGATTTTGCCTTACTTGTTATTTGTCTACATGGAAGCTGCAGAAGTCTTTCTTTCTCTCCCCCAAACTCCACCAATGCAGCAGGTGGAGCAGGAGGCCTTGAAGGATCCCAAAGACTCATTTCTGGTGGAGTTTGGGGGAGAGAAAGAAAGACTGGCTGCTTTCCTTGCATGTAGCCAAAAGCAGCAGAAGAAAAAAGAAGTGGAAAGAAGCAGCCCGGTGGCCAGGCGAGGCATATGGGGTGAGTGGGGCAAGTTCCCCCCCTGCCCTTTCCCCCCTCTCCTCACTACCTCATATTGTTTGCAATACAAGCAATGCAAGCCTTGTGTTCCCACGGGTCATGTGGGTGGCACAGCCTTGTTTTCCCACGTAGCCTGGATTAATTGCTTTGGGCGTGACATTTCTTTGCAGACCACCAAAATTTTCTCATGGACCATCCGTGGTCCCCGGTCCACTGGTTGGCAACCACTGTTCTAGTCCAAACTCCCTGTTCAACCAGGACATGTTATAATATTTCAAACAAATGGTTTCCAATTTCTTCTTAAAAGCCTCCAGCACTGGAGTACCCACAACTTTTGAAGGCAACTTGTTCCACTATTTGTTCTAACTGTTATGAAACTTAGATGTGCTTCTCTCCTTAATTAACTTCCCTCCATTGTTTCTTGTTCTGCCTTCTGGTGCTTTGGAGGTTGACCCCCTCTTCTTTGTGGAAGCCCCTTAGATATTGGAAGACCACCATTGTGTCACGCCTAGTCCTTCTTTTCATTAAACTAGAGATATCCAATTCCTGCAACCATTCTTCATATGTTTTAGCCTTCGGTCTTGTAATCTTCTTTGTTGGTCTTCTACTCCAAATGGCAGTTGCTACCTTCTTTCTGTTCAGACAAGATCCTGTAGTTTCAAGACATTGCTGAAGCCTGACTTTTCCATGAGCACAACTAACTTTTGCCAAAGAATTGCATAAAAGAAAGATTGCAATGGGGTTAAAGTTTCACTAAGCATTAGTAAGACTTCTGAACTAGTTCAGGAGGCTTCCAGGCAAGTTAAGCTTCCAAACTGAAGAAAAATTTGGGCTGGCAGCTATAAAACATCTTTTATAATCCTATTTACAATTAAAATAATCAGGATGAGAAGGGTGCTCAATCAAGATATACCTCATCTCTTCATGTTGTAAGGCCCTCAAGTGGAACTAGTCCTAGAACAGTGTGCTATCTCCTGAACTTTTGCTACTAGAGCGAGAGTTCTGATTTTTGGTCCACTGAGCATTCCAGAACCTCAGTAACTCTTCTTCGAAAAATGTGACTTTTGAACCAGCTTCTCCTTGAAGGAACATCAGTTTGACAGGGTTATCTGAGAAGGGTTAGCCTCAGTACTTGCTTGTGAGTTTCTAAGAAGTGTTGACTTGATCAGTAAAGGAGGCAGAATATGGGTGTAGACCAGGGATGTCCAACTTTCACAGGTTTAAGATCTGTGAACTTCAACTTCCAGAATTCCCTCATGAGTTATGTTGGCTATGTAATTCTGGGAGTTGAGGTCCATAGGTCTTTGAGTTGTCAAAGTTGCACATCTCTGGTCTAAATTATATATGAGCAACCTCTGACTGCATGTCTCCTCAAGGATCCCCAAATCTCATTGCATGTTCAAAGCTGCATTTTCTCCTAAAGCACAGGGTAGGCAATAGTGAATTTCTGGAAGGCAAGTTCTTTCCATTTCAATCTTTAAATTCTCTTTGCCATAGTCTTCATAAGATCCTTCCCAACTTAGATGTGCATTTTGATGGCAAGGCACCTCTTATCTTGAAACTAGAGGTTGAAGGGACTCACTTTCTGTAAAAAACTAAATTTTCCATTCCATTCCATTTCCATTCCCAGAGCTATTGTTAACTATTCCCACAACAGGGAAAAACATGCTCCAAATTTTTCTTAGCCATTTGATGAAGCCATTACTTTTGGAAGCAGGACCGTAGCCCTTCAACTGTGGCCTCCCCTTTGGTCTAAATTCTAAAAAGCAAAATTCTAAGAATTTTGGTCTAAATTCTAAGAAGGAAAAAGATACAGGTGTATTTGAATTAATATACCTTTCAAAGGAAGAGAACTGCTACTTTCAACTTTTAGAATTTATTTTTGTGGATTTTTTGGGGAGTTTGGATGCTTCATCTAATTTAGCAATGTTCTTCTTCTGATTATATAGAACATTTCATTATAGGCAGGCAAATAAATATTCCCAAAGGGTTTTTTACCCCCTTCCAGCTGCCATTTCTTCACTGACTTGAAGTCAAGAGAAAAAAAACTATGATTCTATTGTGGGCAAAATTCTATTTATTTGTTGCCTTATATTTTACTATTGTAGATTAGCACATCTGAGCCAGGGGACTGTCCTACATGGAATATTAAAGAAAAGTGGTGGATTTTGCAAAGAGCTGAGAGGACATGGTTGAGCTGCTTCTCTGAATTTTAACACATGGCAAGCTGGTGCTTAATAATGCAAAGGTTCAGAACTTCTGTAATATAAAAAGAACATTCAGAATATCCTATTAAAGGTTCCAGAATCTCATTTAAAACTCAATTAAGTCTAATACAAAGCTGCAGTAGGCTTTTTCTTGAGATAAAAGATGGAGGTGTCTAACTGTTTCTTCTTCTTCCTCCTCCTTCCTTCATTTAAAATGCCTTTTTTTGGATAACTTTCCTTTGAATATTGTCTTTTTCTCTCTGAGCTAATGAGCACCAGAAGAAAACCTAAAACTTAATAATAATAGACATAGACAGTGTCCTTTTAGATGAAGCATCATTAAAAAGTGGACAAGTTACCATGTTTTAATTCTATCTAATACATAATTAATACAGGATAACCCCAAACTTTACTTGATCTTCTCTCTCTGTCTCTCTCTTTCCCTCTGTCTCTCTGTCTCTTTCTCTCTCTCATTTACCTCTCTATTTATCACCATTTCTCTCTCTCTCTCATTTACCTACCTACCTACCTACCTACCTAATCTTTGGATGTTCCAGGTGTCAAATGGCCCATTTTGAGAAAAATGTTTTCCCTCAATCTGACTCCCTCAAACACCACCCTGTGGGTTGAGTTGTATTGAGTAAAAAGACTATGAATTCAATGAATTCCATGGATTTGAATCTAGATCTTCCCAGCCCTGCAAAACAGAAGAGATGGTTTCCAGAAGACCAATGCCATCTGAGTGGAATGCCATCTAGAAGACCAATGCCATCCTACCCCTGGATGGGTTGTTGCCTCTACCCAATGAAAATTGATCCTATTTGTCTTAGCCACACCTTCAGTCATTTTGGTCTTCTGATGTCTGTAAGACCTGCAGTCTAGAACATTCTTATGAAATAACTGATTTGGTGTCTAATACAAAGTCAGAATGAGTTTTAAATGACTTTCTCCTCCTCCACCAACTCTTAATCATTGGGAAATGATAAGCCTTGAGTATAAATCCCTCCACAGCAGCTGGATTTGCACCCTTTCCCACCTCTTACAAACAGGCTACAACTTTACAATCTAGCTGGACTTTTCTGCCTTCATGGCTGGCTTCCATCCTTAAATGGGACTATGCTCAGACAGAAAAAAAATCAATATTTCTTGGCAATACTTCTTATCCAAAGAGGAAAGACAGATAATGTCTCTTTAAATGGTTGATCCACCCATGTTTTGATAGACTTAATTAGGACAGTTAATGATGATGACGAATGAACAAAATGACAAAATAAGTCAACCTAAGATTTGTATCTATGGTGTGCCAATGACATGGCTCAAGTTTTATCTTCTATATTTTCTTTGCTTTTGACTCTTTGAGAATCCTTTCTGAAAGTTTTTCCTTCTATTGCTTTTTCCATTTTTCACTTCTCCCCCTTTCCCCTCTCTAGCTTCCATTTATCTACTTTTTGGATCAATGGGAAATTCAGCCATGCTTCCTTTTATGGCCTTACAGAATATGTGTCAGATAGAACCACAACACTGTAATTACAGAGACATTTTAAGCTGGGAGAAAAGAAAACCTATCTTAAAAAATAATTCCAAACCTTCCTATATTATTTGACTTGGTAGAGAGAGATTTAAGGTTTGTTTTATGCCTGAATTCTTTTACATGCTGATGGAACTAATTGAAATTTCAGAGAACCCCTTTCAAAATCAAACCAAAAATGGTTCAAAATCAAGTAGGAATCAAACCAACCAACAGTTTTTCTTTAAATAAAAGTTATAAGCTTTCCTCCCTCCCACTTCCAAAGATGCTAAATATGCCCCTGTCATTCCCAATATGAATGGACCAACAGTGAAAAAAAGATGGTTTGAATTTTCAGAGGTTAACTTATTTTCTGATAGTGTGGAGCACATAAATAGTAACCGGTCCCAAAAATTGTATTCCTTGCCTTTCTGATAACCTCTTGAAACAGCCCCTGGCAAATCTGAGACCTCAGTTAGATGCTTCTTCTCTTTTCTCATCTGTCCCTTCTAGATAAGGAAAACTGTTGCTATCTACATAGATAGACACATCTATGTGGGCTTTTCTTTCCTGAGACAGATTTTGTCCATTTGTTCTGACAATCCAAAAATCAACCCTGATAGAAGCCAGAACTTTTCTTGATGGGTTCATGCAGAAAAGGCTTATGGGAGATTGCTTTTGTACATGGTAACTGCAGTCACATGCACAAAAGATGGAAAGACTGTGGAAAACTTGCAATGGAAGAAAAGCTGGGTAGATAGAGTTTGCAGAGGTGGCAAAATGGACATGTTTGCTTATGGTGAAGACATTACCTATATTTATTAATGACCGGAAACCATTATGGGCTTTTTGTCCATAAAAATGGATTAAAAAGTGATTTAAGGATTTGATGATATTGGGCCAAGATGGAAAACATGATGCTGAATATCGATGATGCAGTCTGGGGAGAACTTCTCAGGATTGTAAAATTTGGGGCTGGGGGACCTCTATGAGGCCCACAGTTTCACTGCCCTACTTCTGAAGTCTTCTTGCCTGGATAAAAGAAGAGACACAGATCCAAGCAAATCAAGACTTTCTTGGAATTACCTTCTCTATCCTGTCGTCCCTCTTCCGTACTTTTCTTGAGTTGGTCAACATCAATAGCCTCGAGAAGATGGAAGGCATTGTCTTTATCTAAAAATGTTGTTGTTTATCCATTTGTTAGAGTTATCTCTTGCCTTTCATTCAGCAGCTCAACCTCTCCCTCCATTTTTTTCTCTCACAACAAACAGCTGATGAGTTAGCTGGTTTGAGAGATCCAGTCACCGAATGGACTTCTACAGCTAAGTGTGAAGTGACCTTAGTTCTCCTTCTCTCACTCCTAACCCTCTCTAGCTAATCGTTGCATGTCCAGTTGTGAATGCCCTTTTATTTAACTGCTATTCTATAAGGTGGAGGTTGTGTGTTGCCTCCCCTGACTTTTTAACATAGGTATTTGATCTGAAGATTTGTTATTTTTACAGCTCCATTTTGAGCCCCAGAAATGGAATCAAGTAAATAAAATGAAAATGAATGAGAATGAGAATGAGGGGAAGGGAGGGGAGAAAGACAGACATCTGATCTTTTAAAAAAAATTGCAATGTCATAATGTACCCATTAAGTGTCTCCTCGCATTCTGTTCTCAGATTGAGTTGGAAGAATGTCAATATATTGTAAATGTCAAAGATGGAATGTAATCTGAATGAAGGAGAGTGAAATAAATACACATACGCGAACACACGCATTGCAATGACAATGTTCAATCAACTCCTGTTAGGGCTGGGAACATCTACAGTTCTCAAGCTGACATGCCATCCCTGGTTATTGATCTATCTCATGTTAGGGGCTGTTACAATACATGGATGGATGGACAGACAGACAGACTGATTATGTGCCATCAAATCTCTCTCTCTGTGTCTCTCTGTCTCTGTTTCTGTCTGTCTGTCTGTCTCCTTTCTTCCTCCCTCCCTCCGAGGGAAGGAGGGAGGGAGGGAAGGAAGGAAGGAAGGAAGGAAGGAAGGAAGGAAGGAAGGAAGGATCTCTCTCCCTCCCTCCCTCCCTCTCTCTCTCTGTCCTGTTTAATAAACATGGCATTGGAGGACAATCAGTATATAAGAAATAAGCTGATCTAATGCAAGTTTAAACATTGCCTAGAAACACAGTAAGTTAAGATGTTAGTTACAACCATAAAACTAACCTCTCATTCTCTGGAGGAAATGGTGTCCGTTAAAGAAACTGTACTATAATAAAATGTATTTGGCACCATCTTAGAAGACCAAGTAGGACCAGGTTGGAGGAAAGAACATAAATTTAAGGAAGATACATTCTGGAAAGATTTCAAATTTTTCTCTTTTTCTTTGTATTTTCCTTTGCAGTGTTTCAGCTGCACATAACTTGGCAGCCAAAGACATTGTTGGAACTCTCCAGAGACTCATTAAAAACCTAGATAATTCTACAGCTGAGCAAGATGACTACTGCTTGGTTGAGTGTGCCAGTTTTACAGATGTATGAAGGGTAAATCTGATTAGGATGTTGTGTAACAAAGAGCTGCTAAAATGTTCTGAATATATCTATCTGTTAAATTACATTTTTTGACATGTTAGTACATTCCACCGCTAAATGTGTTTCAACCCAACTTTAAATGAAAGAAAAAAAGAAAGAATTTTTCCATGTAGTGCAAGTGGCCTTGGCTGTTATAAATGGATAAAACCCAAACAAGAAATAGTCTTATAGCAATCAATAATTCCAAAGCTTTGGGAGAGGAACGGGAAGAAATAAGAGAGATAGTTTAATCTATGGTGAAGGTGCTGTCCTGAAAACCAGGAGACCGTGAGTTCTAGAGCAGCAGGAAGGTCATCTGGGTGACAGGTCTTATCTTACCACCTCATCTCACAAAATTGTTGTTGCAGGAAAATAAGAGGAGGAAGACATCTTAGTATGTTTGTTACCTTGAGTTATTCATACAAATAATAAAAATGAGATAAAAAATATCCAAAATAAATCATTGGATATTTGTTCCTGAGTTTGCTGCTGTTTTCTAGCACTTTCTTTCAAGAAAAGAGAGGCAGGGGAGGGTGTAAAACCCCTTTGGGTCTCCGTTTGCTGGTTCTCTGAACTACTCCAACTTTCCACTTCCAGTTCTCCAGTAATGGTCCGAACGGGATGAATACCACCTGTGTGATGAATACCACCCAGGTCGTGGCTGTCCCAAAAGTGCTTTTTCAAAAGGCAATTAGATTTTCTTGTGGTTTTTTCTATGCAGAGTTTTCACTTCCCATGCCAGAAAGTTCTTCAGTTCTGACTGAATGGTGGAGAATGGAAGGATTTATCTTCCTTGCAGTTTTCTGGTTGTTCGCGCTCTCTCTGAGAGTTGTTGAGGCTACTTGGAGGTTTATCTGGTATCCCCAAGGTCACATGAATTGTGCCAATGGGTGTGGAACCTTCTTGAAAATGATGAAAGGATTGTGTTGTAGGCAGGAGATAGGTGGTGTCATTGATTTTCCATGCCACCATGGATTTCATGGGGTTTGATTTCGCATGCCACCAATTTTTTCCACATTCAGAAGACTTGGTATCCCATGCCCCATGTTTCAGAGGTGGTATTCAGCAAGTTCAATCAGTTCTTATTCAGGTGGTTCATTGTCCCTCAACCTTAGCAATTTTAAGATGGATGGACTTCAATTCTCAGAGTTGAAGTCCACCCATCTTAAACAGAGGTGGGATTCAGCCAGTTCTGACAGGTTCTAGAGTGGAAATTTAGTAGTGAAACTAGTAGTGGAAATTTTGAGTAGTTCAGAGAACTGGCAAATCCTACCTCTGACTGACCCCACCCCCATTTCTTCTTTGCCTCCCGAGTCCCAGCTGATTGGCTGGGTCTTCTTTGGTTGCTGAAAAGCAGGTTAGTGGGTTGGGGAGGAAATGGAGATTTTACAGTATCCTTCCCTTGTCACGCCCACCATGCTACGCTCACCAAGCCATGCCATGCCCACCAAGCCACATCATGCCCACCAAACCATGCCCACAGAACCAGTTATAAAAATGTTTGAATCCCGCTACTGCCATGTTTCCTTATCTTCATGGTCCCTGATTTCTAGCTAGCCTTCCTCCCCTCTCCTTCTCTCCTCCATTTCAAAAGGATGTCAAAGAAAAACATAAGACAGATCAGGTTTCCTACATGTAACCATCATTAATCTCCTAAACCATGACAAGCCAGAGCTCAGCAATTGCTCTGCCATCCGCCTGCAGTTCCCTACCCATGGAAACTGTGCCAGAAGTCCGCAGACTGTTTCCGTCTCCTTGGCCAGCTCCACTGCTCCATCTTTCTCCGAATGTCTGATCAAACAGGAAAATATTTAATTGTGACAGAGGGAAAGCAAATGCATCTTCCTCTCCTGTTCCTCCTATTAGGAACCCCCGATAGCCATCTGCTGCTTTTTCCATCTGCAAGTGGATATCTAATGTTCTAATTGGACTTCACTCTTGACACCTACCAGGAGGAAACGCTGCTTTCTACAGCCAATTTTACACTGACACATTTCTGGCAGCTTCTCCTCCAGGCGTCTTGTGGAGGGGTCATGGAGAGGTGAGGTGAGGGGACAGCTAATGAGGATCCTGTTGGAGTTGAAAAGGAGGGGGGAAAAAAGCAATTATCCCTCAAGTCTACAGGGTGCACTTATTGCAAAGTAGACTTTGGATCTTGCTTTGCTCTTGAAAGATTGGAGCAGGACTCCAACAGTGCGGCCCAAATCCTTCTAAGATGGCTAAGCATGCTTTTTTGACTCGTCAGAGGGCCTGAAGTTTTGGCTCCTTCAAAACAAACTCGTTCTCCTGCCCTTCTGTGAAAAACCTTTTCGGAAGGGAAGGGAGTTTGTGGGAAAGGACTGCCAGCACAGATGTGGCCTCAGGACATAACAGAGTTGGTCTTCTAGTGTCCAATTCCCTGTTCAAATAGGAGACCCTATACCTGTGATGGCGAATCTATGGCACCTGTGTCTGAAGTGGCGTGCAGAGCCATGTTGCCTGGCATATGAGACTTCGTCCGTTTCTCTTCTGGCGCACATGACAATCAGCTGGCCTTTGTGTGCGCAGCAGTGCCGGAAATTGAAGAACTGGTCTTCCATTTTCTGGTATGCACACTGAGTACCGAAAAGGGAGCGTACACACATATGACGGAAGCACACGTGCATTCATTGGGAATGAAACCCAGAAGAGGAGCTGCCCAGGGGACATGCTCATGCCAGGAAATGAACTCCCAGTTTCCAGCATGAGCATGCTGGCCAGCTGATCACTGCTTGCACAATAAGCCAGAAGCCAGAAGTGCATGTGCTGGAAACTGGGAGTTCATTTCTTGGCATGCACATGCCTCCTGGGCAGCTCCTCTTCTGGATTTTGTCCCCAATGAGTGCACACATGCGCACGCTCCCTTTTCGGCACTCAGTGTTGAAAAAGTTTGCCATCATTGCAACTTGTACGTCATCGGCACTGACAAAATCGCCACCGGTCAATTGCAAAAGGCAGCTTTACTTGGAACAGCTTACATCCTGCAACAATCCCTTTACAAATATTCTCCTTTATCAGTACACCACCTTTAATATGATTGAACAACAGCTACTGCCTATTCCCAGGTCCTTGGGAAGGACTTGAGAGGTGGATTAAAATGCCAAGTCCCTTCTAAATATTGGGCTGGCTGTGCGATGAACCACAATCATCATAAATCCGACCCGCCTGCACAATTTTGACTTAATCATTTATTTAAGTGATCCAGAGCTCATACGGGAGTTCAAAGAAGGAAAATGCATGCTTGCTATGATTTGGTAAGTCATCTGGATCTTAGATGTTTTGTTTCCTCTTGTTCTCTTTGAAATCAGTGCCCGGAGGTGTTTGCAGGAGAGAGTGAAGGGAGACAAAAAACATTTGTGGGCAATCTTCAGTCTTTCTCCCAGCTTTGAGAAAGAAAAAAAAGATTTCTGTTTTTGCAACGATGGGAGGGAAATCATTGATCCCTGCTCAACTGTTGGCTGCTGTAAATTATTACAGAGTAACAGAGTTGGAAGGGACCTTGTAGGTCATCTAGTTCAACCCCCCCCACCCAAGCAGGAAACCCTACTTGGGAGCCGGGTCAGAACAACCTGCTACAACTTTAAAAGCACAACTATAATGACATGGGAAAATACCTGAACAAATCTGAATACCATAACATATAAATACCCGTGAAAACTTAAGAAAAAAAACACACACACATGACAGTTCAGCATCCTGAAATGATGAGATCACCTTTTGCAATCTTCCAGCCAATGGAGGGGAAGCCAGAATCGCTTAACAACCAGGTGAGTCACTCAACAACTGCAACCAGAATCACAGTCAATGAGGGAAGCCAGAATGGCTGAACCATCCAAAGGATTCTTGCTGTAGCAAGAAAAGCTTGTGAAACCGGGCGTGACTCGCTTAAAAGCAACCTTGCTCTGCCATGGAGGCACAGGGCATTGTGGGATATGCCAACACCAAAAAAACCCAGGAGAGAGGGTCATCCTTCTACGTGCCTTGAAGTCATTGGCCTTTCAGTGGAGGCCTAGAAGCTGCCCTATGGATTGGGGTCAATACAGAGGTGGGCTTCTACCGGTTTGGACCGGTTTGGGTGAACTGGGTGTTAAATTTGCATCTGGTTCACCAAACTGGTGAACTGACTAGTTGGCTCCACCCACCCTGCCCCTCCCCTCCCAGGAGTCTCCAGGTGGTCTGCTTTTGATGCAGGTAAGTGCCGGGTCTGCACGGAGACTCTGGGAGGGGGAAAAATGGGCATTCTAGAAGACTGGAAATGGGCCTGTTTCCGGATTCCTGAGGGCATCCAGAGCCTGGGGGAGGCCATTTTTGCCCTCCCAGAGGCCCAAGGGAAGCCTCTGGACTCTGGGGAAGGCGAAAAACAGTCCTCCCAAAAGTTCCAGTAGGCCCCGCCCACCATGGCCCCACCCACCCAGCAACTGGCAGCAAAAGAGTTGCTGGGATTTTTGAATCCCACCCCTGGGTGAATAGCTACCCGTCTGCCTGCCTCATGGCAACAACAACAACAACAACAACAACAACAACAACAACAACAACAACAAAACAGAACCAGGAAACCAGCTTTTTAATTCAGTGTGCTTGGCTGATTTTTCCCTTCATGCAATATTGAAAAGGGTGCTCCAAGGCATCAGTGGCTTGGCTGGGGCCCCATAATGGATGGCTGAAGCCTCTTAAATGTGTCAACTCTGCTCCCAGGCAGTTCAGGTTTCACCCATTGGGCTTTCATTACTGGGTGTGTGTGTGTGTGTGTGTGAGAGAGAGAGAGACTGAAGCCAACTGTGCAAGACAGGCTGGCATCGGGGAGGCTTCTCGCACCAAGCCAATGGTACGTTAATTGATCGATCTGTTAATTTGGAGTCTGAGAGCTGTTTACTTAGGGTGCATTTCTTGATCTTCCTACTTCTCCTGTTTCTTATCTCCGAAGACCAAGGGTGTCAAACTTGGTATCACTGAGGGACGCATCAGGGTAGTGTTTGACCGTGTGTGTGTATGTGTGTGCAGCTGGGGTAGGTGTGGCCAGGGTGGGCATGGCCAACTCGATGACATTCATGTCAGGGGCACCTGTGGTGGCCAAGTGCTAAGGCAGGACTTCCCTCAACCCTCACTCACTCTCATTATAGTCTCCCTTCCTTCCTTCCTTCCTTCCTTCCTTCCTTCCTTCCTTCCTTCCTTCCTTCCTTCCTTCCTTCCTTCCTTCCTTCCTTCCTTCCTTCCTTCCTTCCTTCCCTCTTCCTTTCTTCTTCCTTCCCTTCTTCCCTTCTTTTTCCTTCCTTGCACTCTTCCCACCTTCCCTTCTTTTCCTTTGTCTTTCCCCTTTCCCATTCTCCTTTCCTGTCCTTTCTCGCATGCTCAAATGCAAAAGGGGAAACATTTCTCCTTTGGTTTTGTTTTTACTTTGTTTTGCTAGCCCTCTGCCAGTGAAAACGGAGCCTGGGAGGGGAGAGGAGCTGTGTGAGGCACCTCGGGCCAGTCCTTTGCTGTTTCCAGGGTGGCCCAGATCTAAACACCCCATGGGCCAGATTCAGCCCACGGGCCTTGGGTTTGATACTCTTGTCCTAAGACACGCATGCAAAGTTCTGCTTTATGCTTCGCAGGAGGGCTGGAAGAGCCGAGACACTGAGCTTTAAAGCTCCCTTTCCCCATGCCGAAATCAGGAGTCCATTAACTGACAAGATTGGGAGGCTGGAAGCTGAAGCATTCGGAGGTATAAAAAGTCATTTATTTTCTTCTCCTTGGCAGCGGGCAATCAACTGTTTAGCATGACTTCATTCTTGTCTGTAATAAAGATTCTAATCGAGCCGAATCGTGTCTGGGAAAACTTTGGCCAAGCTGGTCTGGCTGTGAAAGGATCAGGAAAGGGGTGATTTACTGCTAAGTCCAGATCGGAGAGGCAGATGAACGGAGTTACAAAATTGGCTCGTTGTTTCGCACGGGAGGAAAAAAGACAGGGACCTTAACCTTGCCAAGCTTTAAAGCTTCTGTTTTATATCGTGGGATTCATGAAACCTCTCCGAATCAGCCTCCCTACAGAGCTAAATCTTCCCCTTTGTACAGTGATGGGATTCAAATTATTTTTACCACTGGTTCTGTGAGCGTGGCTTGGCGGGGGTGGCAGGGGAAGGATAATGTAAAATCTCCCTTCCCTTCCCTCCCCACCCCACTAACCTGCTTTCCAGCTCTGTTCTCCTCTGCAGGGCAACTAAAGAAGACCCAGCCAATCAGCTGGGACTTAGGAGGTGGAGAATAAATAGGGGCGGGGCCAGTCAGAGGTGGGATTTGCCGGTTCTCCAAATACTCAAAATCTCCACTACTGGTTCTATAGAACTGGTCTGAACTTGCTGAATACCACCTCTGCCCCCCACGAACCTGCTTTTCAGCTCTGTTCTCCTCTGCAGGGCAACCAAAGAAGACCCAGCCGATCATTTGGGACTCAATGGGAGGAGGATAAGAGATGAGGGTGGGGCCAGTCAGAGATGGGATTTGCCAGTTTTCCAAACTACTCAAAATTTCCACTACCAGTTCTCCAGAACTGGTCAGTACCGGCTGAATACCACCTCTGCCTTTGTAGAATACCCCTTGTTTGTCGACAGTTGTATATCCTGGCTGAGAAATATTGATCCAGCTTGGGCTCCAAAAATAACAAAACCAACATTGTCCCATGAAGGAGAAACTTCCAAACAGTGAGGACAATTAACCGGTGGAACAGAAATTGCCTTCAGAAATCGTGGGCACTCCATCACTGGAGGTTTTTGAAGAAGCGACTGAACAGTCATTTGTCTGACATACAGTGGTATATGTTCCCCTGCTTAAGCAGGGGGCTGGGCTAGAAGACCTCCGAGGTCCCTTCTAGCTCTATTCTATTCCGTTCTGTTCTTTCCCTACTGATTTCAGGAATTGGTTATGTGAAAAGAAATACTAAGGGTGACATGATAGTTGTGTTCCAACATCTGAGGGGCTGCCCCAAAGAAGAGGGAGTCAAGCTATTCTCCAAAGCACTTGAGGGCAGGACAAGAAACAATAGATGGAAGCTCATCAAGGAGAGAAGCAACTTAGAACTAAGGAGAAATTTCCTGACAATTAGAACAATTAATCAGTGGAACAACTTGCCTCNAGAGAAGCAACTTAGAACTAAGGAGAAATTTCCTGACAATTAGAACAATTAATCAGTGGAACAACTTGCCTCCAGAAATTGTAAATGTTTCAACACTGGAAGTTTTTAAGAAGAGATTGGATAGATGCTATAGGATTTCCTCCCTAAGCAGGGGGCTGGGCTAGAAGACCTCCGAGGTCCCTTCCAACTCTGTTGTTCTGTATTCTCTTATGGCAGGGGTTGGAAACCTTAAGCATTCAAAGAGCCCCAAAGGTTTTAACTGGAAGCCCCCCCCCATTCAATTCTGGAACCAACCGGAAGTCCAGTTCCCCCACCATAGAGTCGCCTCCTAGCACAGCATCCTTTTCCCTCTACCTGTCTTAACCCAAAGCCCTATCAATTGTGGAGCCAACCAGTGACAGGGAGCCTCAGCAGAGGGATGAAAGAGGCTCCAGAGCTGCTGGCTGCTGACCCCTGTCTTATGGGTGTGTGTGTGTGTGTTGTGTTGTGTTGTGTGTGTGTGTGTGTGTAGGAAAGGGCAGGCCCATTGCATCAAATTCCCCTCATGTCTTCCCCTGCCATTGATTTCAACCAGCATTGAATTTATGGCCTGGATATTCTCGCTTGTGCATTCATGGGTAGGAGGATGAAGGAGAGAGATAGAAAGAAAGAGAAAGAAAGAAAGAAAAAAAGAAAGAAAAGGGGGAGGGGGGAGAGAGAGAGAGAGAGAGAGAGCGAGCAATGCAAATAGTGAAAGGGTCAAATGTAGACCTGACACCCATTGCCCAAATACAGAAGCTGCAAGGAATATTGATTCTCTAACCCCCTGGAGCCTTGATCACTTTTGCAGGACAGTTAATCATGTTGGCAGTTGCATGAAGATCCTGGCAAAACAAATTAGATTCCCCTGCCGCACACGCACATGTGCACAACACACACACTTTCTCCCTCGCAGAATGTCAGGAGTGCGTGGGCAGAGGAATGTTGAATTGCCATGAGAAGGCTGGCTAGCCTCCTTCCTTTTAGTTGGCTTAATTCTTGCTGATTGCCTCTCCGTCCTCTGATAAGGGCTGTGGGTTATTGGAAGCTCTGTGGTTCTTGCAGTTTGGGGAGGGGCCAGGCAATATATTTTTTGGGGGGGGGGGACTTGAACAAGGAAAAGTAAGGCCCCTAGAAAAATCTATCTATAATCTCTCTCTTATATATCTGTCTATCTATCTATCTATCTATCTATCTATCTATCTATCTATCTATCTATCTATCTATCCATCATCTATCATCTAGCTATATCTCCATGTCTATATCTCTTTCTCTCTATCTATCATCCCTATCTATCTACCTTGTCTATCATCCATCTATCTGTCTGCCTATATCTATCTGCCTATCGATTTTATCTATCATCTATCTATCTATCTATCTATCTATCTATCTATCTATCTATCTCTAACTATATCTATCATCCCTATTTATCTGCTCTGTCTGTCTGCCTCTCTCTCTCTGTCTGTCTATCATCTATCTCCATCGCTCTCTATCTATCTATCATCTCTAACTATATCTATCTCCATTTCTATATCTCTCTTTCTCTCTAACATCCCTATTTATCTGCCCTGTCTGTCTGTCTCTATCTGTCCGTCCATCCATCCATCCATCCATCCATCCATCCATCCATCCATCCATCCATCATCTATCATCTATCATCAATCTATCCACCATCTCTCTCTCTCGCCCTCCCTCCCTCTTTTTCTCCTTTCTATACCTTTTCCTATATATGTATACCTATACCTATATCTATCATTTCTCTTTCCAACCCAAAGCAGCAGTCAAAGAAATGCAACCTGAGCTTGTTGCTCAGAGCCTCGGAAGCCAGGTGGATTTGCAGATTTGGAGACCAATAACTGAAACAACCAAACAAACAGAAAAGGAAGAAGAGCCAGTTTCCCTCCCAAGGAAGACCATTCCCACTTCCTAACTGGTGAAAGAACGAAGCCTAGCAGACTCCCTTGCATGCTTTTCTAGGGGGGGGAAAAAAAATACTGTTTGGTTTGCATGTGGAATTGGGTATGTGAAAAACATGCAAATGCTCTTTGTTTCCTTGGGTGCCTTGGGGTGTGTGGTGTTTGTGTGTGTGAGGCAATTCACCCAGGGATGAATTTGGGGGATCAGCTGGTTGAGCAAACAGGAGACGGAAACTGTGGAGAAGCAGCTACAATTGGGAGAAATTCATGCTTTTCCACATTCTTTTCCCAGGAAAGCTGCAGGTAGGAACACCACAGAAAAGAGCTTGTTATTATCATCACCATTCTAGCTTCTCTTTATTTTTGCACCATACCCTCTGACTGACCTTGCCTGATCTTGAAAAACAAACAAACCAGAATCAGGTCTGGTTGGTGCCTGGAAGCAAAGCCCAGAGGAAATGTTAGGTCTATTTGCTAACTTAGAAGTCAAAAATAAAAACAAAATGTTGAAAATATTTAGCAGCAACCCATTTCGGCATGGCTGAGGAGAAAACCCGTTCCATCCATTAATTCCGCAGGAGCTGAGCAAATTCTGAGACTGGCATTTCTATTTTTCCTCCCTCCCAATTTGCAATGGCTCTTCTAAGAAAGCAAACAAATAGCACTGAGAAAGTTAACTAAGCCATGGCCAAAACCTCGGAGAACCAACCTTTCCTGCTCCTGTTCCTTTTAATTCAGATCCTAGACTGCTGTTAATTAAATTAGGCTGAACATGGGATCTCCAATGACATCTGAGACTGCCAGATAGTCTTTGATGTCAACTCAGAAAGAATTCCTATGCCTGTTTTTGAGTTACCATAAGCAGAGGGGGAGGGGAGAAACCAGAAGTACATTCCAAGCATATCTTACAAAGATTGTAGCTAGGTTACTGGATCTTTTGCCCTCAAAAATCCTTTCATTGGAGAATGTGATTGATGACACCCAGCCAATGAATGTGCTTTGTTGGAGAATCTGATTGATGACACACCCAGGGGGGAGGGGGGAAACAGGATCACAGGTGACCATAAATCATGTGTATTGGAGTTGGCTTCAACTACAATAATGCTGACATGTTACTCCTAATAAATCTTTTGGAAGCTTGGCTTGAGGCTCATGATTTCATTAGGACAATCGCTGGAACCCTGACACTAGATTTAGAAGAATTCACTTAATGACCATTCAAAGTTTCAAACGCAATGAAAAAAAGTGACTTACGACCATTTTTTGCAGTTGCAACTTTTACATTGTAACTGCGAAAAACAGTCGTAAGTCACATTTGATCATGAGCTTCCCCACTCATAATTTGGCTATTGAATAGATCAAGAGAAATGATATTTTTTAAAAAATCATTATTTGCTTAGCAGTACCAATGATATGAATAATAGTTGACCAAAAGCCAAGGGCAGTGTTGTTTGGTTTATTGATTTCATTATGCTAATTCATTCCTTTGTTTTTAAAAGCTCTGCTTTGCCCTCTTTCTGCTTTTCTGCAGGTTTCTGAAAGAATTCTAGATTCTTCCTTTTCTCCCCAGAAAGTTCCATGCATAAAAAAAGCAATTTGCTTTTGAGGAGGAAGGGTGAGGAAAAAAAGAGAGGAAGAGTTATAATTATGCTTTAAATATCCAATCTTTTGTCCCCATCTGGAAGAAATCTCCTTTAATAATAAGAGTTAGTCTCAGCTCCTCTTGATTTTAAAGGCAAATTGGGATGGTTTCCCCTCTTCCTTCCTAAGCAGGCAGCACAAACTGGGTGAAACATATGGGAGTTGCTCAAAAAGAAATCTTTTTCTCTTATTTTAAACTCACACATCTGTTTCTACGGAAACTGCTTCCCTCGTGCCCTCTCAGCAGTAACAGCTCAACTTCCAGGCAAGAATTTTCCTCCCTGCGCTGGAACTCAAATTTAATGGACTCCTTGCTGGAAGATATCAATAGAGCAGATACTGAAAACAATTGCATTTTCCCAAATCTTTATTTTTATCTTCTTCCCCTTATAATTCTTCCTAACCCTGGTGCAGCATCACCTTCCCAAGACAAGCTGGCTGGTCCTGCCTACTCTCATTTACGTCCCTTTCTCTTCAACCCGAGCATCTCTGTTTCCTGAAAGTGCTCAACAAATATTTTTGCTTAGCCATGAAAGCATGTTGGGTGACTTAAGGCCAATCACCAGGAGATGGTGAGTTCTAGTTCCACTTTAGGCCTGAAAGCCAACTGGGAGACTTTGGGCCAGGCATTCGCTCAGCCTAGCTCCACTCACAGGGTGGTTATAATAAAGCATAGGATACAAATAACATAAATAAAAATAAAATTGCTTGTAGGTTTCTCCACAAGGGCCGGGCCTAAGGAAGCAGATTGGTACCTGTCTGCCAATTGGGAAGGTCTTGACTTGCAACTTCCAAGGGCTTTGCAGACAGTGTTTGTGAGGCTGCTGTTCAACCATGAGGAGCAACCAATGACAATTGCCATTCCAGTGTCTGATTAACATCCCCTCCAATGCAAGAATGGCTTTAATCCTCCCTGGGATTCAGCTGCGTCTCTAAGCAACAGTGAGGGATGGCTTGGCCAAGACTTCCTCTCGGAAAGAGTCTCCTCCGGATCCGTGGCTGAAGAAGATCCTCAGATGTTGACTGTTAAGATTCC
Organism: Laticauda laticaudata; assembly: GCA_004320025.1. NCBI lineage: Eukaryota > Metazoa > Chordata > Lepidosauria > Squamata > Elapidae > Laticauda > Laticauda laticaudata. Next base: position 22,177 of record BHFT01014131.1, read on the forward strand.
CATGGATAGGAGATACACGGAAAGAATGGGGCCAGCTTCCCATATACGGAGATACAGAGAAAAAGGAAGGAAGGAAGGAAGAAGAGAAGAAGGAAGGAAAGAGGGAGGGAGGGGAAGGAAGGAAGGAGAGAGTAAGTAAAAGAAAGAAAGAAGGAAGGGGGGAAGGAAGGAAGAAGGGAAAGAAGGAAGGAGAGGAAGGAAGGAGAGAGAAAGAAAGAAAGAGAAAGAAAAAAAGGAGGAAGGAAGGAAGGAAGGAAGGGAAGACCTGTATCAGTGATCCCATGGCAAGGCCAAAATTCTGTGCAAGGTAAGAAGTAACCAAAACAGAAGTGTGTGTGTGTGTGTGTGTGAGAGAGAGAGAGAGAGAGAGACAGACAGACAGACAAATGGACAGACACAGAGACAGACAGAGACAGAGAGAAACAGAATCAGAGAGATGGAATTATTGCTGTGCTGTAGGATACATTTCCACCAACTTCATTGTTCACCATCACACAGCAAGCTAAATTAGTCCACTCTGGGGTTTTCCATACAGAAGGAAGCTTACAGTAACTTCACCAGAGAGCCGAGGGCATCCACCTTGCTAAACTTAAGGAAGCTGGCCAGGTTTAACACTAACCAAGCTTAGCATTGTGTAGGTATGCAGTTTCCAGCTCTTTCACCAGCTGTGGATTTCCTGCACTATATAAGAGACGAGTCCCTAAGGTGTAAATATTATCCAGATTTAAGCTTGCTCATCTGTTCCTTTCCTTCATCAAAAGAAAGGAAACTAGAAGTTCACCGATTTGCAATGCCTTTAGAAGCTTCACGTTTGGACACAAAGGTACTTACCATAGATAGAATAGAATAGAATGAATGAGCTGGAAGGGACCTTGGAGGTCTTCTAGTCCAGCCCCTTGCTCAAGCAGGAGACCCTATACTATTTCAGATCAGTGACTGTCTCGTCTTGTCTTAAAAACATCTTATTGGAATGATTGTTTGGTCAGCTTAACCTTTGTATGAATTAGTGTTGCTAGCTCACTAAACACTGGACAATCAGTCTGGGACTTCATTTTAGGTGGTGGATCCCAGATTTTTTTGATTCCCTCACACCCACAAATGCCACAGCCAGAAGAACCTTTACTGTGCATTGAAAGATCAGAGACAGAGGTCCTGCAACTTGGCAGATCTGCTAATAAATAAATAAATAAATGCACAGAAGTCCTTTATCTCTTACCACCAAGAAGTAACCTGCTCCGAGTTGGTTAGGGGGCACAAGCCAAAGGAGCAGTAGGAAGTGAAATCTGGGATATTGCTACCTCTAAGATCTACAAGTGTGCAATTTTCTGATTCTAATTAGGGCTTTTCCTGCATCTGTAATCAACTAGCTTTGTGGAAGAACCATCTCTTTGAATCTTTGCCAACCTTTGAGTTTTAAATAAAAGACTGGATGTAGCTTGTCTCAAGAGCCTTCCAACTTAACTGCCACTTTGTGCATGAATATGACTTGAATTGCTGTCACATATCAAAGATTCTATCAGAGTCTTTCTTGAGATGTTCTGGCATGCTAAACAACTGATCTGCTTTTCCACCATCAAAATGTGTGAGATGCAGTGAAATTTCCACTCAATGCAAACAAATATTTGCCACCTTCTAATATTTTCTTGAAGACCCCCTAAGTCTTCGCTGACTTCTGTAGGTAGGAGACAAAGGTAATGGGGGGAGAATAAAGTTGAACTCAGTGGATGTAAGAACTCTAATAAATAACACCGTGAATAAATTGTGCTCTCTGTAGATTCAGCTCATCTGGCGACTGTATTTGTGTATCTATGTAGTTTTTTTGGGACAATACATAGGAGTTTTCCATGAGTTTTGGAGAATTTTCAACTAGCTAATACATTTTTTTTTTAATTTTGTGTGGATGGAGAGAATTGGCCAAAATTGATTAGGAAGAGTTACTTACTAATAAGGCTCGAATAGGAGGTAGGCAGAACAAGGAGAATATCTACTATTATCAGGACTTCACTCTAGAGCTCAAGAACCAAAAATTATTTCTTCTAAAAAGTCCTAAGCTTTAAAATATCAGTGTCAACTAAAAATACTTCTTTGGTCTTTTTAGTTGCCAGCAGAAAGGGAGTGGGGAAAGTAGTGCATTCCTTAAATGCTTCAGATAATTGCTTGGCAGCCGAAGCTGTTGGCGCACAAGATTATTACTGGAGAGCATGATTGATGACTCTTGGCTATGGATGTGTCCCATTGGAGAATANATTACTGGAGACCATGATTGATGACTCTTGGCTATGGATGTGTCCCATTGGAGAATATACATCCAGGGGGTGGGGGAAGACCAGGGTCAAGGGTGAAATGAATGATGTGTCTTAGTGTCAGCTGCACCCAGGTAACGCAGACATGATAACTCCTAATAAATCAATCTTTATTCTGAGAGATGTGGCTAGAGACTTATGATTTGAATGGGGATGAATTTGTCAGAGCCCTAACAATCATTTTCCCCTTGTCATTTTTAAAGGAAGTTATTCATGTCCCAAAGGTTCTTTTTTCCAAGTCAACAGGACTTTCTTGGGTTTCTTTTCTCTTGAAAATGTTTCACTTCTCATCCAAGAAGCTTCTTCAATTCTGAGCTTTTTGGATGAGAAGTGAAATGTTTTCAAGGAATAAAACTAAGAAAGTCCAGTTGCTTTTTGGAAAAAAAGGATCTTTGGGACAACCATGGCCTGGATGATTGAAAATCTCCAAAAAAGTTCTACATGCCACTCTCACTATAAACCTTCTCCTAAATCACCTATGAATGGGATGGACTAGAACTCCCAGAATGATGTTAGCCTGCTAGCTGGGAATGGTGCTCACCATAGCCTAACACATCTAACTTGGGGGAAGGCTCATTGAAGGAACATGATGAATTTAACTAAAATTAACTAAATGTCAGTGGTCGAAAAGGAAAGCCAGCCATACTTTGCAAAACATATGCTGGGTCCCTGATGAGATATTGATTGATATTGACTTGTGCAGGATTTTTTCCCCTCTCTCAAAAGGCAAGAGAATAAAGTGATTAATCTTTCTCAGTTCTCCCCTCCCCCAAAAAGTGACTCATGGCTTCTGATTGCAGGAGGCCATGTTTTGCTCTCATTGCCGAAAGCTGAAGCTTGTTTGAAGAGTAACTTGTTCCAGCGAGCAGGAAGATGTTCTTGGAAGATGGTGGCCAAGGACTGAGAAAGAACTTGGCTTCTCCTCCATTCTGCATCAGTGTTTCTTGAAAGCTCTCCAGCCTACTCTTAAGTATGGTTTTTAGTATTCATGGAAACTTCTCCTTTGGAGCTGATGAAGGATGGGGATTTGGCATGAGCAGCTTTCCTTTTGGGAGGTTCTCCATCTGTCATCTATTCACATCTAGCTTTCCCTCTAAAAGTTACCTTAAAATGAAAGCCCCCCTCCCTTACTATATGTCCCCCCATGATTATTGACACTGACTTTCCAAGAGGCTGTGCAGTCTTCTCAGGCATTTTTCCAGTTCTACTTGGAGATGTTGGGGATGGAATTCATCTGCAGACCTTCTGTCCTAGAGCTTTCTACCATGTTTCCCCCAAAATAAGACTGGGTCTTATATTAATTTTTGCTCCAAATGATGCATTGGGGCTTATTTTGTGGTTAGATCTTGTTTTTTGGGAAATACAGTACTAAATGCATCCATCCGGTTGACGATCTTAACTGGGCCTTATATTTGGGATAGAGCTTATATTATGAGCATCCTGAAAAACCATGCTAGGGCTTGTTTTCCAGTTGGATCTTATATTTGGGGAAAGAGGATATTAGTGTCATGAAAGACCCCAGGATTCCTTACAGGATTCAAAGGACACAGCCCACTTGAGAAGCAGTGAAAGTTTGAGATGGAAGTTGTGTAACCTACAAGGCTGCTTTTTTATCTCCAGGTAAAAAGCCCTGGACCTGAATGAAATCCACAAGCTTCTTTGTTATTCTTTGCTTTTCTTTTTTTAGAATGGACACCTCAATATAAATTTGTTTATTCAGTGCATGGTTGTATACAACAAATAATAAACATCTCCTTTGTACAAAGCGATTGGAAAGAGCTCATCCTGGCCCAATATCTGCTTTGTACACATTATCTTTGACAGAGAGCAATGCACAAAATCTTAAACAGATCATGCAACTTCTGAAACCAGTCTCCAACTTCCTCTCATGCAAGAGATATGATGAACTCAACAGAAACTTAACTTCCTCTACCTCCCTGGTTGCATTATTTGTTGTTTCCTTTAAAAACAACAGAGAAGGAAAATACAATTCCAGCCTCTTGCAAATAGAAAGTAAGGATTCAGGAAGGAGAGTCCTTGGTGGACCTGGGACTGCCCTGATGATGATACCTAGTTGGGTCATGAAACGTCTGCAAAAAAGCCACCAAGCTCAGTGAGCACCAAGGATCCCACAGTTCAAACCTGAGCGACAAATGTTTCCATCTATTGGATTCAAATATATTGAGATTGATGCTTGTACCTTTTCTTCTTCCACCAAGATCTACACAATTTCCAGCCAGATTTTAGAAATCCACCCCCATCCTTTCTTGTCTTAACAGCCTCTCCTCTCTCAAGGCAAGACCAGGAGAGATTAACTTCCTTCAACCCCAATCAACTCAACAGGCTGGATTGCAATTCCTTTCCGTGTAGTAGGCTTTTCCCAACTTAAACCTTCAACTCTCCACCCAAATTTTCAGGGAAGCAAAAAAGGAAAGATGTTTACAAATAAGATGTCATGGTTTCCCTTTATAAAAATGGAGTTAAGTCACTTTAGTTCCACAGTTTCTGTCTTTAGAAAAAAGAAGGTATGTCCACAGGTTTTGCATTTTTGTTTTTGTTTTAAATATGATACACAAAATTAAAAGAAGAGTGGAGGGAAGAGGAGGAGGAGAGAAAAAAGAAGGAAAGAAAAGGACATCTACATTGTGGGAAGAACTGGATTCACCCTGTTTTTTTTTTAAAAATAATTATTTTCCACAGACGGGGAAATTGACACTCACCTCGGTTCCTACAGACTTGGGGGTATAGCATGAGGGCTTGGAAAGGATGACTACAAATCTATAAAAAACTGTATATATCTCAGTGTGTGTTAAAATCACAAGAACACTTTTTATTTTTATTTTGCTGGAGCCTGAGATTTACTGCGAATCCGGCTCCAAACCTGATTTATTGATTATTTTTCCTCAAGATTACACTAGCGTATCAGCAGGATTTTGCTTTGCTTGTAAAGACACAGCTCAAGGCGCCTTCAAGAGAAGAGATCCCTCCCCAAAAATGCCAAAAAAAAAAGAGAGAGATATATTCAGATTTCTTTTCCTGACCAAGCTTTATGATATATAAAATGGCAAGCTGGAAAAAAAAAAGCAGAGGGTATACAGAGTCCCCCTTCCCCACTCTGAACCATTCATATATAAAACACTAAATATTGAAATTTCCCTCAAAGAGCAAAGGAAAGAGAAAGAAAGAAAGATCTTTGACAAGGTTTCTGTCTCAGTTAGAAAGCCAAGTGTGTTTTTAAATTTTGCAGGATTTTTTTTTAATTTTTTTCTCCGCAAGACCATCGGTGAAGATAAGAAGCAACGGCAGGCTCAATGTGAGGTCATAGCTTCATGTTTGCCTGGCTAGGCCCATGTTTGCACAAGCTCATTTTATACCAATGGGGAGGGGGGTGAAATCAATCTTTTCTTCGACACGAATCATTTATGAATGATTTGGGGACCTCCGGAAAGTCCAAAGTAGCTGATAAAAGGCCCGAGAGGCCTATCCCAGTTTGTTGGCTTTGTTGGGAAGGGCTGAACGGTAGATTTCGCAAAAATAAGGATTCCACGGCAGATCCTAAAGGTTAAAAAGTTCCACCAATGCTCCTTCTCCACCTCTTACTTTCACCGTCCTGGCTACGTTGATTCGTTTTGGCTCATAGATTTGCCGCCATTCAAAGCTCCGGAGACGCTTCTGCTTTTCGTTGGGGTACCACTACCAGACCGTGAGAATTCAGTAAGGTCGTGGAGGGAAGGTTCTTTGTACATGGCCACTGGTTGGAAGGAGGAGAAAGGAAAGTCAGAGAAGAATCACAGACGGATCTCCTCCTTGAACAGGAGGTTGGGCTAGAAGATCTCCAAGATCCCTTCCAACCCCCATGAGTCTAGGTTTCTAAGTTTATCCAGGAACTGACTTCCAGGAGATTGTTCCTCAACCAGAAGAGGTAGGAAGCTCAACCTGATGGCTACTCAATGGATATTGGGTCAACTAAAGTTTCTTCACCTAGCCTTCCACAAGGGGTTCAAATCAGTGGTGGGATTGCCACTGGTTTAGTGGGTGTGGCTTGGTGGGCGAGTTTTGTGGGCATGCACACAAATTGTGCAACAAACACAGACTTTATGCAAGTGCAGAGGCATTCCAACTCAGCTCCTGCAAGCCGGCATGATCCCGGTCACTTCAGCAGCTGCCGCGCAGTGCTATTCTATGCTGCGCAAAGCAGCTGTGCTTCAAAAGCAGAAGATAAAGGTGAGTGTGGAAACTCGGGCAGGAAGGTAGGCCCAACAGCAGAGCAGTGGAGAGAACTGGATTGGTCTCCGCTGCTCATTGCCGCTACTAGCTCCACAGAACTGGGCCGAACCGGTGGCATACCACCACTAGTTCAAATGGGAGGGAAGACTTAGAAGTACCCCTGGAAGTCATTAAAGAGGAGACAGGATAGGAAAATATGCCCAGAAATGTGACTATTTGCAGCATTTAGCTCATGTGTATTCAAGAAGAATATTAGTGCAAGATCCACCTCGAGGACAAAAGAGAGGAGCAACACTTTCTAGAAATTTCATTTATTTTTGGCTAACTGCTGGGGAATTTGCAAATAGAAGACATGGGTGATCAACCTGAAGCAACCAGGCTGCATCCAAACCCCGGATCCATCTTCTCCAACCCTGGCTCTGTCTAGGTGTGTTAGATCCCAAAGGCCCTTTTTCAAGAGGCAACTGGACTTCCTGTTTTTTCTTTGAAGACATTTTGCTTCTCATCCAAGAACCGTCTTCAGCTCTGACTGGATAGTGGGGAATGGAAGGATATATTCTCCTTGCAGACAGCTAGTCATTTGCACCCTTTTGGAGAGACGTTGAGGCTACTTGGAGGAATATCTGCCTCATCAGCTTCACCGGAGTGGTGCAAATGGGTGTGGAGCCTTTTTGGAACTGTTGATCTCAACAACTCTCTCAAAGACTGCAAATGACCAGCTGTCTGCAAGGAGTACATATCCTTCCCTTCCCCACCATCCAGTCAGAGCTGAAGAAGCTTCTTGGATGAGAAGCGAAACGTCTTCCAAGAAAAACCCAGAAAATCCAGTTGCCTCTTGAAAAAAACACCTTTGGGACAACCAGGACCTGGATGACTGAGAACCTCCATAGACAGGTGTGCTAGATGTTGCTTCCATTTGGGCCTTCTCCCCACCCACTCATTTTGCGTGCGTGTGCACACACACACACACACACACTCAATGGAGCAGAAGACAAAGGCCAATCTTCCAATAAACTCTCAAAGCCCCTCTAGAGAAACATGCAAAAGGAATTCTCAAGCACCCCGAGAAACAAAATGGCAGGAGGGAAAAACAAATTGTATTCAAAGTCCTCTGCAAGTACCTGAGGATATCCAAAGGGTCAGGGGTAGGCTTCAAAAATTTTAGCAAGGGGTTCTCTGCCAGTTGCTGGGTGGGCGTGGCCATGGTGGGCGTGGCCTAGCCAGCCTCCTGCACCATGTTGGCGGGGGGGAATCTTTGCCCTTCCTGGGCTCTGGAGGCTCTCTAGAAATTGGAAATGGGCCCATTTCCGGCCTTTCCAAACTTCCAGGAGGCCCATTTTTTGCTTTCCTTGAGTCTCTGTGCATGCCCTGCACTGACCTGCATATAAAACAGGCCTCGTGGGGACTCCTGGGAGGGGATGGGATGGGTGGGTGGAGCCAGTCAGGAGTGGGATTTGGGGGTTCTCCGAACTTCACAGAATCTTAGCTAGGGGCTCTCCTGAAACCCCTGCAAACCCCCAGCAGCCCTGCAAAGGGTGTTACCTTTTAGCGGTTTGGGAAGAAAATGTGCAGCGGGCTTGTTTTTCTTCACATGATTCCCTTTCATGACCTCGCCTTCTTTGTTGAGGCCCAAGTACCAACCTCTTCCCGATTGCATCTGCCGGTAGATCATGGAAGAATACGTGACGTAATAGTTTTCAAAAACGGATTCTTTGAACTTGCATTCCGGTGTGAAGTGCTCCTGCAGGAAAGGGGGAAAGGGGGAGGAGGAGGAGGAAAGAGAAATGTAAGAAAGAAAGAAAGAAAGAAAGAAGGAAAGAAAGAAAGAAATCAATATTTGTACAACGTCCCATCTGTTAATGCAGAAATGATTCGATATTTTGCTGGCCTCCACCTCTCCCTGCTCTGCTTTCCTTCCGCCGTAATGTAGTTTGGGAGCAGATGGGCCACTGCCTCTCCAGGCCATCACAACGTCTGAAGTGAAGAAATATCGATCTGGAAGGAGAAATTTTGCTACTCCATCACGATGGGCAGATCAAGAGGAGCCCTGAATGGAGACTGGGGGGAGAGAGGGGTTTAGTATGGGTGGATGGGTGGGGAGAAATTCAGATCAAAGGATGGCCGTTGAGAGTAAATGCTCTTTTACCAAGTGGCTGATATTAACACAACATTGACCAGCTACCTCATTACATTGCGATTATTTATTTATGGCTTCTTATCTGGATCACTGCAGACCTGGGTTCTTTTGAAAGCTTGCGATGGTGATTGGGAAGCCAATATCATTTGAACCATGATTTGTTTTACACCATGGGTCTTTAGGAAGCGCCAGGGTTCTGCAAGAAACAGTCATAACCAAGGGTGGTCTGCTACGGATTTGCCAGTTATGGCTGGTTCAAAAAACCACCAGATCCCATCACTGGCTGGCCACCCCACCCCTCCCCTCGCAGGAGTCTTCACACAGCCCATTTTGGTAAGTGCAGGGCCTGCACAGAGGCTCAGGGAGGGGGGAAAAGGGGCCACCCAGAAGTTCTGGGAAGGCTGGAAATGGGCCTGTTTTCGGCTTCCAAAGGAGCCCAGGGAGGCCATTTTGCCTTCCTGGAGGCTCGAACAAAGTCTCTGGAGCTTGAGGAATGCAAAAAGGGACCCCTTCCACTCTGGTGCAGGAGGCCATCTAGGCCAGCAACAGCAAACCTTTTTGTTGTAGTTGCCAAACGTACGATAGCATGTGTGTGTGCGTGCTGGCACCCATAATGCAATGCCCCTTACCCCCCTTGTGCACATGCGTGCAACATCCCCACCCTGCCCCCTTGCCTGCACTGCGCATGCATGCACCTCCCAGCTGATTTTTGGCCTGTTTGAGGCTGTTTTCATCCTCCTGGAGGCTCGAGGGAAGCCTCTGCAGCCTCGGGAGGCTGAAAAACAGGCCTTCCGGAAATACTAGAAGTGCAGTGCAGATACATTTGGCTGGGGCTCGCGTGACTACACAAATGGCTCTGTGTGCCACCTGTGGCACACATGCCATAGGTTCACCATCAAGGGTCTAGGCCAGGCCCACCATGGCCACACCCACCCAGCAACTGGGCAGAGAACCCATTGCTGAAATTTTTGAAGCCCACCCTTGTCTTAACTGGAAATGGCTCCTGTCATATATTTAGAAGAACCTCCATGAAAAGGTTTTGCGAGACAAGTACTTCTAAAGTCACTGAGAATATATTTGTGGAACAAAACTCCACACTGGTGACAGGAAGAGCATCCGGTCCTGAAAACACTGTTCAGTTGCCCACAAAGGATTATGGGGAAATTAAAAGAAGATGATGAATATGGAATGTTGACTAGTCAGATTGATCCTGCCTTGGGATTTATATGTGCACAGTGTGCTGTGGATGTGCATATATTTCACATGCTCGCAGGTAGATATTTATTTAAGACACGGCATAAGGAGCCAATGACAGTCTTCTTCAAGTCACAAAAAAACCCAACAACAGAAAGAAATGAAGTAACGTGGTGGGAAGGAGATGGGACACCATGGAGCTCATCATCCAATTAAGAGCACTAAAAGAGAACCCTGGAGTGTGTAGAGAAGGTGATTATAGCTTCAGTACAGTAATTTGCTGTGTTTAGGGACTGCACAACTTGCTGCATTCAAAGATGGATGTTCAAATTAGGAGCCCAGCCACTCTGCTGTCATCAAGCCAATTCCTTCTGAGGGCTCCTTGCAACAATTTCAGCCCAAAGAACCATTTCTGTAGACGGGCGTCTTTCTGAGTTTCATTCATGCCCAGAAGACAAATGCTTGAATGCAGAATTACCTGAGGATATATACAATCCTGGCCAGGAATGGCCTTCAAAAAATTTAGGAAAGGGTTCTCTGCTCAGTTGCTGGGTGGGTGTGACCTCATTGGCCTCCTGCACCCCTTCCTTCCTTCCTTCCTTCCTTCCTTCCTTCCTTCCTTCCTTCCTTCCTTCCTTCCTTCCTTCTTTCCTTCATTCGTTCCTTCCTTCCTTCCTTCCTTCCTTCCTTCCTTCCTTCCTACTTAGCACTAGCACTCAGACTTATATAGTGCTTTACAGCCCTCTCTAAGTGGTTTGCAAATTCAGCCTCTTGCCCCCAACAATCTGGGTCCTTGTTTTATTGACCTCAGAAGGACGGAAGGCTGAGTCAACCTTGAGCCGGTCAAGATCGAACTTCAGACTTCAGGCAGAGTTAGCCTTGCAATACTGCATTCTAACCACTGTGTCACCAGAACTCCTTTTAGAAATGGTTGGAAAGCCTTAGACTTCCTGCTTGAACAAGCCAACAAACATTGGAAAGAATGCAGATGAAATAAAAGCAAGATTGAAAAAAGGGGATTAAGAAAAGCCCGATGGAAGATTCCTTTTGCTTCTTGATTTTTGTCATATCAAATTAGATAAATACCAACATTGAGCAACAATGAAGACGCCTCCTAGGAAAAGGTAGGAGGTAATGGCCTTGATGTCAGATACCTTTGAAAAATGAGTCCACTGATAATTAAGTCTTCAAAAGCAACCAGGATGATTCGGGGACTGGAGGCTCAAACATAGGATGAATGGTTGCAGGAACTGGGCCTGGCTAGTCTAGGGAAGAGAAGGACCAAGGGAGACAGGATAGCAGTCTTCCAATATTTGAGGGGCTGCCACAGAGAGGAATAAGGGGTCAACCTGTTTTCCAAAACCCCCAAAGGCCAGACAAGGAATGGAAACTGATCAAGGAGAGACTCAACCTAAAAATAAGGAGACATTTTCTGACCGTAAGAGCAATCTTCCCATAGAACAGAAGTTGCCTTTGGAAATTGTGGGAGCTTCATCCCTGGAAGCTTTTAAGGAGAGACTGACCGCCAGCTATCAGAAATAGTGTAGGGTCTCTTGCTTTGGTGGAGGGTTGAACTATATGACCTACAAGGTCCCTTCCAACTCTCTTAATCTGTAAAAAAGGAGGAAGGTCACTGTGGCTTGCAAGTTTGCAAAGGGGGCTAATCTGGATCAGGGAGTATCTGCTCACTCCCACATCCCAGCCTGGGAAAATCTCCTTTAAAATAAACACCCTGATTTCACCAAATTCATTTGAATTTGTTCAAGGATACCTGGCTGCCTTCCCAACCTCTTTGCAAAAACCCAACATGGCTCGTCTTTTCTATGGTTCACATGGCTTGTTAACCCAGGTGCCTAGCTTTTTATTCATCAGAAATCAGACAAGACCTTTAATTTAAAATGTCACAACATTGAGTCATGCTTTTGACAGAACAGTAACAAAGCTGCAAGGTTAATGAGGAATAGGTTAATTTCCTAAGGCAACAAAACCGCCACACCTTCTATTCTCCTGTCTCTCCTCCAAAGTGATCAATCCTAAATTAAATAAAGTGTGGTAGGTAAGAAGTGGAAATTAGCAGCCAGGAAAAATGAACAATAGAAGAGGCAACACAAACAGAAAGTTAAGATGTGATAATGCGTATGCAGCAGTCAGTAAGAGGGAAAAATGACCAGTTTTAAATCATCAAAATTGAAAGACAATAAAATAATACCCTGGCTTGGATGTTCATTTTCCTTCCATTTTTCTTGGCAACCTTCTGTCATCTCAAAAATCCTATTTTCTTGCAAAAAAAAATAAAATCTTTGAATTGAACTGGACTCCTAGTCTTAACCAACATCGCAGCAGCAAAGAAATGTTTTGTTATTCTCTTTTGTCCGAGATTTTCTTTTCTTTTTTAAAAATTGTATTCTTGTCTGTCAGAATTGTCTGAAATTTCGAGTTAGTTCTCATCCAAGATCCAAATCAAGTAGAGGAGGTATTCAGCAGGTTCTGACCAGTTCTGTCGAACTGGTAGAGGAAATGTTGAGTAGTTTGGAGAACCAGTAAATCCCACCTCTGACTGGCTCTGCCCCCATCTATTTTCCACCTCCTGAGTTCCAGCTGAATGGCTGGGTCTTCTTTGGTTGCCCTGCACAGGAGAACAGAGCTGGAAATCAGGTTAGTGGGGTGGGGAGGGAATGGGGATTGTGCAATAACCTTCCCCTGCCACGCCCACCAAGTCACACCCATCGAACTGGTAGTAAAATTTTTTGAATCCCAACACTGGAATCAAGGGTAAAGATCAAGGATTCCTCTTGGACTTGAACACATGCTAAAAAAGATCTGTAAACCCCCTTTCTCTTTAGGATTGCAAACCACAAGACACCAAAACTATTAATTGAAGGAGTCCTTTCTTATTTCACGGGCCATTACACAGCAATGTATAAGATTCTCCCTTTAAAAATTAGTTCTGTCTTTGTCTCAGTGATATTTTAATTTCATTTGTTCGGTTCTATTCCAGACAACGGGCCTGGACAATCGCGGCTCACAGCTGGGATTCAGTGCAGAGACTTTGCAGTAAGATGGCTGAGGCCCATTGGCCCAGTTGGAAGTTGAAGAAGTGATTAGCAGATTCTGATGGAAAAAAGACTCTTTAATACTTTGAGAAAGCAGAAAAATCCTCCCTTCCTCTCCTTCCTTGATTTCCTTCCTTCCTTCCCTCTCTTCCTCCTTCCTTGCTTGATTTCCTTCCCTTTGATTCCTTCCTTCCTTTCTTTCCTCTCTCCTTCCCTCCCTTGATTTTCTTCCTTTTTTCCTTTCCTTCCTTGATTTCCTTCCTTCCTTGATTTCTTCCTTCTTTCCTTTTTTCCTTTCCTTCCTCTCTCCCTCTCTCCCTCCCTTCCTTCCTTCCCCTCCTTCCTTCCTTCCTTCCACTGTTCCCTTCAATTGATTCTGTGCCCCAATATGCAATTGGGATTAAAGCCATATGCAAGTCAATTTGAAAACAATCTGCACACCATCTTTTGATAAAATGGCCCCAAAACAATCCATCGGCATGAGGGGTTGCCAGAACAATCCAGCTCCCCAGCAACTTGATAAAATAACCACATTTTCATCTGTTTCCTAACCCCCCCAAAAAAACACAAGTGTGGATTTTCTCCCTCCCCACCCCAGACTGTCAGCCTCTGTCTGGTTAACTCCATCCCACAATATTCTTCTGTCTCCTGCCTTAATCACCGTCTCACTTGTTTCATCATTTGATTTCTGTATGGTAAATTATAAGTTTCGCGGGCGACTGTTGTTAGGAACGCCATGGGTACAGCAGGCAAAGGAACAAATAACAATAATAAATGCCAAGGAAAGGGGGAATTTGTTATTTAAATTGGACTGTGGCAACCAAAGCAGCATTTCAGGCAAACAAGATTAAATGAGGAGGAGACGCAGACATGCCAACCGAGGGAGGAAAGCAGATCGATAGGAAGTCATTTGAAAATATAAAAATATGAGCTTTTCTCTCTCCCCCCTCCCTACCTAATTGAGCCAGTCAGCATTATTAAATTAAGGCTTTCTCGAGATGAAAAACTACCAAGCCTTTCTGACTTGCTCTTCTGCTCACCCCAAGTGCCAAGGTGCAGTTATAAAATCATAGGGGTGAATGAACTTTCAAGATCTCTTTTTAAGCCACCTCCAGCCAAGAAATAGTAGCAGTACCAGTGGTGTGGTTTGGTGGGCAGGGCATGGCATGGCTTGGTGGGTGTGGCTTGGTAGGTGTGGCAGGGGAAGGATATACTGCAAAATCCCATTCCCTCCCCACCCCACTAGTCTGCTTTCCAGCTCCGTTCTCCTGTGCAGGGCAACAAAAGGAGACCCATCCAATCAGCTGGGACTCAGAAGGCAGAGAATAGATGCGGTTGGTGGGGCCAGTCAGAGGCGGTATTGGCCGCTTCTCCGAGCTACTCAAAATTTCCGCTACCAGTTCTCCACAACCGGTCTGAACCGACTGAAAACCACATCTTGTCAATCTGTCTCAGGCTGCTGGCATGGATAGGATTCCACCATGGACAATAGAATTTGGCACAGTCAGAGCAATGGGCATTATATGCCGAAGGTCCTGATGTCAAATCTTAGGGTCTTCAGACAGGGCTGTGAAAATCCTGGTGAGAAAAATATCTAGTCTATATAGACCCGTGATGGTGAACCTATTGCAGGCATGCCAGGGGTGTCACACAGAGCCCTCTCTGTGGACACACCGCCATCATCAGCTGCTCTTCTGGTTTCTGGTGCCAGTTGGTCTTCTCAGGCACTGGAGCACTGGAAAACAGTCTGAAAACAGCCCGAAAAAACAACCCCAAAGCCGGCCTGGAAATGGCCCAAAACTGCCCTGAAAACTGCCAAAACAATCGCCAAAATGACAAAAAAACCAGGCATGTGCACATCAGCTAGTTGGTCTTCGGGTTTCTGGCAATCTGGCATGCACATTCTGGTTTGGGCACTTGGTGCCGAAAAGGTTCACCATCACTGATATAGACCAATCTTCCTTGCTTGTGTTTTCCAGTTTGCTTGGTGATTGGAGGTGATAGGTGAGGGAGGGGATGGGATCAGCTGGTTCGTGACTGTTGTTTTTTCAGCGAGGTCTCTTCCCAGCTTTGCCCAAACTTTTCAATCTGAAAAAGGGTCATGGGAGAAATACAAGTCTAGGAAGCCAGATGGATTGCTGTGGAGATGATCCCATTGTGAGAAGCTAGGTATTTAAAAGCCCTTCTCGAGCTACCTGGTACCCATCTAAAGCACAAGGATGCTACATTTCCAGCTGTGAAGCTTTGGCAGAAATGGTCTTTTCCTGGGAAAAAAAAAAGCTGACAAAAAAATTGTGCAAGGTATTTTCCTTGGAAGTAAAGCAAAAATCCATGTGAGATAACTCAAAGCTTCCCCATTACAGAAAGAACTTCTTGTAGCTCTGTCTTTCTCAACTTCCACAACCTAAAGAGGTATGGACTTCAACATATTGGCTGGGGAATTCTGGGAGTTGAAGTCCATACCCCTTAGCTGCTGAGATTGAGAAACATTGTCCAAATTCTCACAACTCCGATTGACTCTGAGACATGTGGAATGAAGGGAATTGGCCAAGAAACCTGGAAAGGATCCAGTTAGGAAACGCTAGCCAAAGCCATCTCATTTTAAAAGAGAGGAGGTGCCCTGATTTCACTCCTGCCCCCACCCCTCAAACACACCACTTTCTAATCAGACCCCCCCCCCTTGCAAAAAAGCTATGTTGCATTGGGCAGCAATTCATCTCACATTATCTCAGCTATCCATCTTAATGAGTCCCCTTCTCCAAAACCAACTCTCAGCAGCAGCAGAAAAATAAGAGTGCATCTAGAATCCCATATGTGGGTTTGTTCTCTCCCATTGAGGAACCTTGGTTTGCCCTTATGCAGGTTTCTTGTTTTGAAGGAACCATTTCAAAGCCTACAAGGTCTTCAGTCTTGGTGTGACAACAAGAATGGTTGGAAGAGTGATTGATTAATTTGAAGCTGGTCCTTTGCTTTTCATTTCCTATTCTGAATGAGTAGCAACAACAGCAAGGGGGGAAGGGAGGCAACTTGAAATTCTCAGAATATGCTGGCAGCAGAAAAGAGAGGGGGAATAACCTACTAGCAGAGCTTCTTTTCTGGAAACACATTGTAAGAATCATCCTCATCCTCATCACAAAATGCCACGCTGCTTGGATTTGCACATATATTATACTGATACATTAGAACATCCTAAGTTGCTAGGAAGAATTTGACATCTGATTAGTTCTGGGGAAGAATTTGAAGGCCAACCTCCATTAAACAACTGGTATTTGTTATTTCACCTTGTATATACAGCTAATGACAAGACTTGGCAATGGCTAAGAGCAGGAACATCGAAGAACATCACAAAAGGGCTGATTCTGAATGCCCAGAATATTGGAAATGCAAAAGCAATTAGGGTATCTTTTTCCATATGTGGTGGACATGCCCAGAAGCCAGGAGATATTGGAGTAGAATTAAAAAGTGGTTAGAGTAAATAACAAAAAAATGAATTTAGACCATAATTTTTTTTACTGGGAATAATAAGAGGAGAATATACCAAAAAAGACAAATATATCATCTTACATGTAACAACTGTGGCTAGAATGCACAGTACTGAAAACAGGATAAGATATCACCTGAGAGGATAGTGATAAAAAAGATTTTGGACTGTGTGGAAATAGTCAGGCTTACTCTAGAGTTCAAAGATAGAGTTGAATCAGAATATTATTTGGTCTGGGACATCTGGTACACTTAGTTAGATAATAGAAACAAAAGTAATATTGTAACTAATGTGTGAATATGAATGTTGATGATGCTGTAATGTTATAAAAAGTGTTTATGTGTTATAAACTGTTGGAAAATCCTTAATAAAAATACTGGAAAAAAAAGAACAAATGCCTACAATGGCAAAGTTAAGACAACCACATATGCCCCTTCTGCAAAGAAGCTGTAGAAACAGTGAATCCCCTGGTGAGCTGCTGCAGCAGAAGATCGCAGACTGACTACAAGCAGCGGCATGACAAAGAAGCAACAATGGTGCATTGCAATGTCTGCCCAAAACACCATTTGCGTACAAGGAAGAACGGGTGGGACCACAAAATAGACAAAGGAACTGAAAATGAAGAAGCTAAGGTGCTCTGGGATTTGGGAATTCAAACCAACAGGCATCTGTCACATCACACCCCAGTCTTAATAATTGTTGATAAG
The DNA here is from genome assembly GCA_004320025.1 of Laticauda laticaudata. Lineage (NCBI taxonomy): Eukaryota > Metazoa > Chordata > Lepidosauria > Squamata > Elapidae > Laticauda > Laticauda laticaudata. Next base: position 39,279 of record BHFT01014131.1, read on the forward strand.
AAAGACATCTGGATAATGGACAACCAAACACAACAGACAAGAAAGAATCGAGGGAAAAAATCACAAACTAGAAAAAAAAAAACCACAAACAGAAATAAAACAACTGTGGCTAAAAAAAAGCAAAGATATAACCAACAGTAATAAGAGTCTTGGATGTTAAGAAAGATTATTTTTAAAAGCACCAAGTAAGAAGTAATTTTGCATTTGTTCTTATAATTGCTATAAAAAAAGCAGAAGGTACTTCTTTCTATTTTTTTCCTCTCTGTCTTTTTGGCATCTCCTTTGTTTTTTTTCTCCTGTTTCTTTCCCCTTTGTGTTAGTTCTTGTTCATTTTTAATCTTTTGTTGAACATTCTTAATGAACATGATAAAAAAGATCTCAATATGATAGCAAATAAGAAATACATAAAGCCCGTTGAACATAAAACTGGAATGCAAAACATGAAATAGCAACCGAGGGCAAACTCATCAGCCATCCTTGAACACAGTTCACAGACTCACTTAAATTCAGAAACACACACAAAATTCAGAGGTTTTTCCATTCAGGCACCTTCCGTCTCCCTTCCTCCCTCCTGCTTCAATCTTTTAGACACTGGCAACAACTTAAGTTCTGAATCAATCTGCATCCAGAGCTTGTCATATCACAGGGATATATTCATTAGTCCATTTCATCAAACTTTCTCCAAGCTTGCAAAAGCCTGGCAGGCAGATTTTTCTGAAGCTGCAATTATTTTTTTCCCCACAAAACATTCATCCAGGATTCCCATCCTTGGATCAACCATTCTTCCCCCTTCCTCTCATTTTCTCTAAGCTAGCCTGATGTTAAACTTCATCTATCAAAGTCCACTGAAAAGAATCCAAGCTGCTGTAACCCTCCTCCTTCTCGTGGTATGACATTCTACACATTAAAGACAATATTCCTTCTCTGATTTGTTTCTAACAAATCTTGGTTTGACCTTGACTCGGATGGGAATACTGCCAGGAAACAGCAAGGAGGAAGTTAGAAAAAAAAAATTCCAAATAAGGCAGTGACAATCTCTTATTGCTGCTACATCGTGGTGACTATAGAAGTTAGAAGTTCAGCTTGAATGGAACTGGAGTTGACTTATAATCTCCAGCCCATTAGTTGTGAGCTGGTGAGTCACGGAGCTAGAACAGAAGAACCAAAAACAAAAAAGAAAAATCTACTTTTTTTCTTTACATTGGCTATATGTTCTGCATTTTTCTCATTCTTCCAAACCCTTTTAAAAATATTCTTCAATTAAAAAGCAGAACTGGAAAAGAATTTGGAGAAGGAGGAAGAAGAGTCAGAGGAGGAGAAGAAAAACAGGGTTCTGTTTGTATTTGTGTTACAACACTTTATAACATTTCAGACGGCATAAATTTGTGCCACTCAGCTGCCTATATTAAATTGAAGATGTCTTAGCTGGATGGATATCAATCTCACCAGAAGAGAAGGAGGAGGTGTTGGAGGAGGAGGAGGGGAGAAGGAGAGGAGAAGGAGGAGCAGGAGAAGGAGAAGAAGGAGGAGGGGAGAAGGAAAGGAGGAGGAGGAGGAGAAGGAGAAGGAAGAAAAAGAGAAGGAGAGGAGGAGGAAGAGGAAGAGGAGGAGGAGGAAGGGAGAAGAGGAGGAAAAGGAGAAAGAGGAGGAGGAGGAGAGGGAAGAAGGAAGGAAAAAAGAAAAAAGAGATTCTTTCTCTCTCCCCTGCCCCCACCAAGTCCACCCTCAAAGAAATGTTGTGGTGATACTTCTAAACAGCAGCAGAATTAATTCCTCCCTGCCATCACAAAATTACTCAATGGTGAAAGGGAACACGAGTCAACCACTCAGTTGGGTCGCTTGAGGGAGGGAGAGGTTCTCTAAAAACCCTTTTAGCAACTTCTCTTAGCGCACATCAAAACGGGGGACGGGGAACAACAAGATGCATTGAGTAGCATTTCCTGGAGTCAACTGCATTTCAGAACATTTCCCTTCCTTCTCTTTTGGTCTTTCTTTTCCTGTAAGCCTCCTGGGTCTCATCGATCCCACTTCCTCCCACCCTGGAATCATCTGCTAAGCCTTCTATATTCTTCTGTCCTCAGTTTCCCAAACCGTGGGCTGGTTCTTGGAGATTGTTGAGAAGAAAAGAAGACACAGGGGAATGGGACAGGCTTGCATGGAAATGGTAGCTTGCCCGGTCAATTTTAACCCTTTCTGGGAGGGCTTGAAAAGATATTGCATGTAATACATATGTATTAACCACAGCTAGAATTCTTATTTGCTCAGAATTGGAAAAGTGACAAGATACCAATAGAGGGAAAAGTAATTGAAAAACAAATATTTGAATGTGCAGAAATGAATAGAACAACATTGGAAATTCAAGAAAAAGAAGAACTTGAATATTACATGATATGGAGTTTATTTTACCAATGGTTAGAAAATAAAACAAATTAAAATGGATTAGATGTATATATAAAACAATAAGAGAAGATTGTAAAATAGATACATTGGATATTACTTATGTGAAAGTGTGATTATTGTTATAATGATAAGAAGAGTATTAATTATAAGCTGTAAGCACGTGAAATATGTACCTCATCGCCACATGGTTGAAATGAAATGGATTTATTATATATAAAAATGACAAAAAAATAATTAAAAAAAGAAAAAAAAAGAAAAGATATTGCATGTAAAGAACAGGGAGGATGACCTTGAAGGACAGAGGGCAGATCCATCACCAGAGCAATGTTCAAATAACTGGGGCTTAAGCCCTTAAAAAAAAAAGCTTCAGAAAACACAGTAGAAAGGACCCATCCTACTGGGGGCTCTGTGGCTAAGACACTGAGGTTGTCGATCAAGAAAGGTCGGCAGTTTGGTGGTTCGAATCCCTAGCGCTGCATAACGGAGTGAGCTCCCGTTACTTGTCCCAGCAGCTTCTGCCAACGTAGCAGTTCAAAAGCATGTAAAAAAAAATGCAAGTAGAAAAATAGGGATCACATTGGTGGGAAGGGAACAGTGTTCTGTGTGCCTTCAATGTTTAGTCATGCTGGCCACATGACCATGGACACATCTTCAGACAATGCTGGCTCTTTGGCTTGGTAACAGAGATGAGCAGCGCTCCCTAGAGACAGAAATGTGTGAGGGGAATCCTGACCTTTACCTTAAAGTGAAGGAGGAGGGGAGTGCATTCAGGGGGCTGTCACAGAGGAGGGGAGGGAATCAAGCTATTCTCCAAAGCACCTGAAGACCAGACAAGGAATGATGGATGGAAACTGACCAAGGAGAGATTCAACTTGAAAATAAGGAGAAATTTCCTGATGGTCAGAACCATCAACCGATGGATTAGAAGTTGCCTTCAGAAGTGGTGGGAGCTTCATCACTGACTGGACCGCCATCTGTCAGAAATGGTGCAAGGTCTCCCGCTTGGGTGGGGGGCTGGATTAGATGATCTACAAGGTCCCTTCTAACTCTGTTATTCTGTTATTGGGCTAGTACAGCTTTACAATAAAAAGTAGCTTTGAACACATGGCATTGGCTTCTAGATCTGATCTACCCTACAGAGCTGATATCTCCTCTCAATTTTCTCCCAGTCAGCTCTTTTTACAACTATGTTGCCCCTACATTTTGCATTTCCCCTCCCCTCTCCCAGTGGGTCATCCCAACTGGGAGTTAAGAGAGTTGTAGTCTACCTATCCACAGGCAGAAAGAGGAAAATCTATTCTATCTCCAAATGTGAGTAGAAGCATTCTTGATTTTCCCTTGGCTTTTTTATGATTAGACTGATTAGTAAAACTGAAGTCAAGTAAGGGGCCAATGGGGAATTTTCAGCATTGGCAATTACTTTCTGTGTCATGGGTATACTTTTTTTTTTATTGACTCAAGGGAATGGCATGAAGCACAACAGCGTCTGTGTTGCTCATCCTCTGTGCTGATGGATAGCTGCTGTTGACATAGGGTGGAGAGGCAACACACAATCTTCACAACTATACTAACTAGGGTCCATAGGGTATTTTATTGTTTACCTGTAAGTTGTTAAGAGGTATTGTGATAGAGCATAAGAAAAAAAGAATAGAATAGAAGGAAATGGAACTGAGTGGAGAATAGAATAGAATCCCCTGTTTACCCGAAAATATGACCTAGTGTGAAAATAAGTCCTAGCTTGATTTTTACTTGTGCACCCAATATAAGCCCTACCCACAAAATAAGCCCTAATTAAGATCCCACCCACTCCAGAGTAGAAAGGTAAAAATTAAGCTAGGGTGGGGATGGGAGGGTGTTGTAGCTAGGCCTCGCACACTTCAACCCCTACCTTGCCAGACTATTTCTTCTGCAGCCAGCACAGCTTTCCTAAAGGCCTCTGTAGCTGATAACAGCTGATCAATCTGGGCTCTCTTATCAGCTGCAGAGGCCTTCAGGAAAGCCTTGGTTGGCCACAGAAGAAGTTCCTGAAGGCCTTTGACAGTGAAAAGGAGGCTGGGGGTGCAAGTGAGGTGAGTCAGTGGATGATATCCCCCGAAAATTTTGATGGCAAAAAAATATAAGACAGTGTCTTATTTTCAGGAAAACATGGTAGAATAGAATAAATTAGAATAGAATAAACTAGAATAGAATAGGATAGAATAGATAATTGGAACAAAGAATAGAATAGAATTAGAATATAATAAGAATTGAATAAATTACAATAGAATAGATATTGGAATAAAGAAGAGAAGAGAAGAGAAAAGGAGTAGAGAAGAGGAGAGAGATAGAAGAAGAGAGAAGAGAGGGAAGTTTCAGTGGGAAGTTTCTGTAAATATTTTCTTCCTTGTGGACCACAGAATTACAGATCAAACAGCTTTTTCTTTTTTCTTTTAAATGTGGGGAAGCCCAGGCCAACAACACACATCCCTCAACCCACACTGCAGAAGTGCTTGAACTGATGCTTTGCTGCCTCCATCCAACTTCTCATGCGCCCCCCTCCAAAACAGTTTGCAGGGACCAGGGCGGGGGGGGGGGGGGG